>CM056599.1:45137289-45441852 GCA_029721355.1 Tegillarca granosa | reverse complement strand
TCACACATCTCACACTTGAGCTGATTAGTTTCAAGCATGCGCATTAACTTTAGTCTTCACACACCTCATCCTTGCCTTTTTATTGGTATGTACCAGAGAAAACGTCAATCACACATCCACACTTGAGCTGATTAGTGGCAAGCATGCGCAATTACCTTTTAATTCACACATCTGGCTCGTGCCCTTTTCTTTGGTCTGTTCTGGGAAAACATCATTTATTAATTTCACACTTGAGTCGATAAGTGACAAACATGAAAAAATACCTTGAACAATGTTATTTACATAAGTAAAAAAAAAAAATGCATAGGGATAATGGTCCAGGAGGTACAATGACCTTGAAGGTCAATAGACAAAATACATGTTCTGTAATAAAGTGATTTCATTTGAGTTTTGTCTTATTAATAAGTCTTATAAACTTCTCTAAAGAAGAGTGTTCAGGTACGTGTATACATACAAACCTTTTGAGTTGTTGAATAATAAAAATCCTGAAACGTTTCTGTAATATAAGTATTCGAGATAAGTTCTGATTTTTTTTTTTTTTTTTTTTTTTTTTTTTTTTTTTTTTTTTTTTTTTTTTTTTTTTTTTTTTTTTGATCAGATATTTATGATTTATTTTTTTAAAAATCGTTTTCTTCCATAAAAAAAAAACTCTGTTTTTCTAATACCCAGTCTTTCTCTTCTTCATTGTAAGTTAGATGACCTAAAAATTATTGTTATCTTTTTTCCAAGCTTACTTTTTATACCCAAATAGTTTCCATGGTAACTCTATACGGCTTTGTTCCTTACTTGAAGTTAAGTTCTGTATCGCTTTCGTCTTTGTAAAGTACAAATAAGAAATCTGTAATTTTTTCTTATTATTTTACAATGTTTCCTCGATATTTTCAGATTTTCTAAAATGGATAATAATTCCCACAACATTACAAACACAAGCAGTGAAGGAACCCCGTTTATGGATTTTTACGTGCAGGCAAGATTCGTAACAGGGCTGATACTGTACCCGATATGTAGCTTATTTGGTGGTATAGGTAACATTATAAGTATTATTGTCTTGTCAAAGAAACCCTCCTCTACAGCTGTCTTTTTAGTAGGATTATCCGTATCAGACCTAGTTAAAATCCTGAACGATTTTTTATATTTTGCGACGATTTTAACACTCCAGATTGATGCGGAAGCCGGACAGAAGATGTATACCATTATATATCCGTACACACATTACTTTTTCCATGCATCTATGTGCATCTCTGCCTGGATCATTGTATTTGTCGCCGCTGAGAGGTTTGTGTGCGTCTGTTATCCCACCAAGGCCAAATTGTACTGCACAGTACGAAATGCCAAAGCAATCACGATATCAATTGTCGTTGTATTGTGCATTCTTAACATACCGTTCGCCTTAAGATACAAGACGATAATATATGAAGGTGTTCACCAACACGACTACTATCAACTGGAACTAACAGAGTTGTGGAGGTCTCACAGATTTGAAACCATATTTACTTGGATCAAGTACACCATCAGGGTTATTATACCACTGATTTTGCTTATCTTTCTAAACACGTGCATTATTCTTGGTCTTCGCACGTGTAAATTTCAGAACAGGAGAACTAGAACCACCGCTACTTAATCATTGTTATATTAGTATTTATAATGGTTGTCAATGCCAGATGCTATTATGTCCACTATTTTTGGGTTCGGATACCACGAGGAAAGTTACTTAGCGAAGGGCATTCGAGAAATAACAGATTTCTTACTTCTTGTAAACTCATGTATAAACTTCCTTATCTATTGTATATGTAACACGATTTTCCTTGACAATGTTAAAAGCCTTTGTTGTCAGCCTAAATCCTCCGACAGGCGAATAACAACACAATCCATTCCGTTATTTCGTGTTGAAACTCAGGACGAGCAAAGTGAACAGAATGTGGAGGAGCTCATTGAAGGGACTCGTAAATCACAAAGGTTTCATGTTGTTGAATACATCGAACGGGAAACTGTTTTGTAACTTTCATGAGAATGAAAACAACATTGATATATTTTTATGAAATAGAGTATAGACGGTTGCTCTTCACGTCATGGAAACGTTTGTACGAAGTCGGCTATAGGAATTTGCGGCAAACTACATACCCTGAACTACACTAAGGCAACTGTAGATAACAGAAAATTTGTTGTTATCCTTATGAGACAATTATATAAAATGGGTTATAAAACTTGACACACGCCTAATGGATAAAAGTAATTAAAAAGGAGTATAGGTTTGCTCATGGAGACCATAACATAAAATTTGGTTTAAATATATGCCCTAAGCAACGTATAGACAATTATATGAAACAGTGTATAGAATGTGCATAGGAGACATTTATGGGAAATGTTGTCTAGATTTTTTTCTCTAAAAAAAACGTGCACGTGGAAACACTTGTTTGAAATTGGGTATGGGGATTTGCGCCAAGCCTTATAATGACAATTATATGAAACTGTATAGATTGTGATCCTAACTATATTGAGACATTAATTTTAACTGTTGTCCAGAAATTTTATTTCAAACGTCGTGCACGTGGAGACACTGATATGAAATGGGGTATAGAATTTGCCCAAAGCCTCGTAGAGACAATTATATGAAACAGTGTATAGATTGCTTCTAGCTACACCGAGACATTTATATGAAATGTTGTCAGAATTTTGTCTCTACACGTCGTGCACGTAAAGGACACTTATATAAAATGGGGTATAGGCATTTGCCAAAAGCCTCATGAAGACAATTATATGAAACAGTGTATAGACTGTGCTCCTAACTACACTGTGACATTTATATGAAATGTTGTCAGAAACTTTTTCTCTAAACGTCGTGCACGTGGAGAAACTTTTCTTTTTTTGAAATTGGGTATTGGGATTTGCGCGAAGCCTTATGGAGACAATTATATGAAACAGTGTATAGACTGTGCTCTTAACTACCTTGACACATTTATATGAAATGTTGTCTAAATTTTTTTTCTGTAAACGCCGTGCACGTGGAGACACTTATATGAAATGGGGTATAGGAATTCTCCCAAAGCCTCATGAATACATTTGTATGAAACAGTGTTTAGATTGTGATCCGACTACTTCGAGACATTTATATGAAATGTTGGAGACACTTATAGGAATTTACCCTCAAGCCTCGTGGGGACGATATGGTTCTGATTATAGAAATTTGCTTAAAAACTCATTGACAAGTGAAATGGTGTAAAGATTTTTCTCTTAACTACATTGAGACACTCTTATGAAATGGTGTAAAACTTGACCCCCGTCATATTCCGGATACCGTGTTGTATCTTGTAGTAGTACACAATCTTGTTTGTAAATCAGTGGTATAACTATTTTGTAAAAAATAAATCATTTGGTTTTATATTACATGCTTTCAGGTACAGTTTTGTTTAACTTGAGCATTCCGTTAAATGATAATTAGAAATGTAGAACAATTAAAATGATTTTAAAAAGCAAATCATTTTGTCCAAGTAAGACTAAATTATTTGTAAAAAGAGAGAGTGCCAATGAAGGCAAATTTATGTGACCAACTTTTTCTTTTAGTCAGCATCTATGAGAAAAATTATGGTTACAAAGCTGGCGCACAAGACTGGGAATGTTTTTATCTTACAACAGACTAGTCCTTCAGAAAAGGAATGGCTTATTATTACATGTATTATAATAATTGTCGTTATTTTCATATTATTATTATTATTATTATTATTATTATTATTATTATTATTATTATTATTATTATTGTTGTTGTTGTTGTTGATGATGTTGTTTTGTTGTTATTGTTGCTGCTGTTTGTGACGATATTTATATATTTATTTATTTATTTATTTATTTATTTAAAAATTGACACAAAGTTGTAAGATTTAAAGTTTTTTTTTATGTCATTTCTTATTTAGAAGGTCAAACTTAAAGTGAGATGGTGAAAAAACAACATTAGTGTGATAATCTATGATAAAGGTTCTGCTTTTTACGATTAAAATTTCACCAAAACTATCTTGGAATAAAGTCCTGATAATTTAATAGAATATATAAAATATATAATCCTCATACAGACTTTGACTTTTGACAACGTTTTGTATCATCATAAATGTATATGTTTAACTATGTATCTATATCTATGTACAAATAAATGATCAGAATTGACTTGTCTCATAGTGTTTTTTTTATATCAGATTATGTGATTAGTAGAATTTGTTCATTAAAATTATTCACATTTACATTAAACCTATGTCATGTGTAAGTTGTTTTTTCTTAAAACAAAGCCGTGAAAAGGAAACTAAAAGGATTTTGTATTGATGTTTTATCGGAGCAAAACCACAAAAATAAATACAATAAAATATCAGAAGTTTTTTATTCTTGTAAAATTTATTCCATAAAGTATATTATCAGTGGTGCCAATACGTGGCGATCTTATGTTATATAACCAGTGGGACCAAAACGTGTTGGTCTTATGTTTTTTTATAATCAATGGGGCCAATACGTGTTGATCTTATGTTTTATAATCTGTGGGGCCAATACGTGTTGATTTTATGTTTTATAATAAATGGTGCCAATACGTGTTGGTCTTATGTTTTATAATCAGTGAAACCAATACGTGTTGATCTTATGTTTTATAATCAGTGAAACCAATACGTGTTGATCTTATGTTTTATAATTAGTGGGGCCAATACGTGTTGATCTTATGTTTTATAATCAGTGGGGCCAATACGTGTTGGTCTTATGTTTTATAATCAGTGAAACCAATACGTGTTGATCTTATGTTTTATAATTAGTGGGGCCAATACGTGTTGATCTTATGTTTTATAATCAGTGGTGCCAATACGTGTTGATCTTGTGTTTTATAATCAGTGAAACCAATACGTGTTGGTTTTATGTTTTATAATCAGTGAAACCAATACGTGTTGGTCTTATGTTTTATAATCAGTGATGCCAATATATGTTGATCTTATGTTTTATAATCAGTGAAACCAATACGTGTTGGTCTTATGTTTTATAATCAGTGATGCCAATGCGTGTTGATCTTATGTTTTATAATTAGTGGGGCCAATACGTGTTGATCTTATGTTTTATAATCAGTGAAACCAATACGTGTTGATCTTATGTTTTATAATCAGTGGTGTCAATACGTGTTGATCTTGTGTTTTATAATCAGTGAAACCAATACGTGTTGGTCTTATGTTTTATAATCAGTGGTGCCAATACGTGTTGTCTAATGGTTTATAATAAATGGTGCCAATACGTGTTGATCTTATGGTTTATAATCAGTGAAGCCAATACGTGTTGATCGTGTGTTTTATAATAAATGGTGCCAGTACGTGTTGATCTTTTGTTTTATAATTAGTGAAACCAATACGTGTTGGTCTTATGTTTTATAATCAGTGAAGCCAATACGTGTTGGTCTTATGTTTTATAATCATTTAAGCCTATACGTGTTGGTCTTATGTTTTATAATACGTGGTGCCAATACGTGTTTATATATGTTTTATAATCAATGAAACCAATACGTGTTGGTCTTAAATAGTGGTGCCAATACATGTTGGTCTAATGGTTTAATATCAGTGGTGCCAATACTTAATGTTCTAATGTTTTATAATCAGTGGTGCCAAAACATTTCGAACTTATGTTTTATAATCCGTGATGTCAATACGTGATAATCTTATATTCTGTAATCAGTGGCGCCAATACCTGTCGGTCTGATGTTATATAGTCAGTGGTGCCAATACGTGTTGGTCTTATGTTTAATAATCCGTGGTGCCAATACATGTTGATCTTATGTTTTATAATAAATGGTGCCAATACGTGTTGGTCTTATGTTTTATAATCAGTGGTGCCAATACGTGTCTTTCTTATGTTTTATAATTAGTGGTGCTAATACGTGTTATTCTTATGTTTTATAATCAGAGGTGCCAATACATGTTGATCTTATGTTTTATAATTAGTGGTGCCAATACGTGTTTTTCTTATGTTTTATAATCAGTGGTGCCAATACGTGTTGTTCTTATGTTTTATAATCAGTGGTGTCAATACGTGTTGGTCTTATGTTTTATAATCAGTGGTGCCAATACGTGTTGGTCTTATGTTTTATAATCAGAGGTGCCAATACGTGTTTGTCTTATGTTTTATAATCAAAGGTGCCGATACATGTTTTTCTTATGTTTTATAATCAGTGGTGCCAATACGTGTTATTCTTATGTTTTATAATCAGAGGTGCCAATACATGTTGATCTTATGTTTTATAATTAGTGGTGCCAATACGTGTTTTTCTTATGTTTTATAATCAGTGGTGCCAATACGTGTTGTTCTTATGTTTTATAATCAGTGGTGCCAATACGTGTTGGTCTTATGTTTTATAATCAGTGGTGCCAATACGTGTTGGTCTTATGTTTTATAATCAGAGGTGCCAATACGTGTTTGTCTTATGTTTTATAATCAGAGGTGCCAATACGTGTTTTTCTTATGTTTTGTTATCAGTGGTGCCAATACGTGTTGTTCTTATGTTTATAATCAGTGGTGCCAATACTTGTTTGTCTTATTTTTTTTTACAATCAGTGGTGATTTATATTGCGTTTTGTGTGTTTAAATAAAACATCTTGTATATTTGGTGGAAAAGAGAGGAAACAATTGTATTGAAAAATATTTTCCGAATAAACATGTATATGTATCTTTAAAAGATGTAATGCATAAATCATGAAGGAAGTTTTCTGGAACAATTGGATTAGCTTAAGAGAGTAAAGAACTAGCTTAAGTATTTAATTTTCTTTCTACAAGTTAATGCCAAATAAGTGCTCTTTATGCCAATAAAATATATTTACCTCACAATTACAATTAAAATGGAGATAACCATACTATGTCAAAATACATTAAGCATGCCTTCTAGGTTTAATGATAAGAATATAAGTTTATTTATATTTAAATTACATTAAGTTAACATTAAAAATCCTCATAACATTTGAACATACGCCACGTTTCTTCACTATCAATCTTAATTTTTGCGATTTTATGCAATAATATGTATGAGAGAGAGAGAGAGAGAGAGAGAGAGAGAGAGAGAGAGAGAGAGAGAGAGAGAGTAATAATTTGTACAATAAAAGTCATACAATCAGTTGAAAACAGTACAGCACTCGATCAGTACATAAAAATACAATAAATTACAATAAACACTTTTACAGCGACCACCACAATATAAAGACTACTTTCTCCTCCAGCCGAAAAATAATTCTTTTGCCCCACAAAGTTACTATCTGGGGGTCAACAATGACCCTTTGTTAGTCATATTTGAGTTTTAAATTAACTCAGTTAATTTTCCTTATTTGCATTTTCTTCTTTAATTAAATACTGGTGACCATAAAGTTGTGTTATTATAATATTGACCTATTTTTATAGACATGGAGCCCTCCTGCATAGCTTCTGGTTTTTCAAAGTTCAGGTCAACACGTCCTCGATAAATAACAGTTCGGGAAAGAAGATCTCCTTGCTCTATATTTCTGCAAAATAGCTTCGGTATTAAGCCCTTTTGACCATTTTCCGTAGGTCCTATTGATGAGTTTTAAATCTATTATTAAATTTATTATTATAAAAACATTTAACTGTACTTAAAATAAAGAAAATAAATACATTTTATGAACAAGGTCGTCGTTAATGCCGTAAAATCATTTATGAAAATGACGACATCATACACTTAAAAAAAACCCAGAAAATAAGACGTCATACTTTTAAAAATATTAACAAACAACATATATATTTGTAACACCAATACTAATTAACTTGAACTATGGCAACATATACTTATACAATAATATTTTACAGAACCTACATGACGCCATATAATTTATACAATATTATTTTACTGAAACCATGACGCCATATATTTATACAATATTATTTTACTGAAACCATGACGCCATATATTTATACAATATTATTTTACTGAAACCATGACGCCACATATTTATACAAATTTATTTTACAGAAACTACGACGCCATTACATCTTTTTACATAAACGTTGACGGCGATATTTATAATGCCATTTTTACATAAACGTTGACGTCATTTTATCAGAATCTATAACGTCGTATATAATTTATAATGTCATTTTTACACACAGATTTTTTTATCAACAAGTTACACAATAAACGATTAGATAATTATAAAACAAATTAAGTCTTTCAACTTTCAAATTTTCAAAGTCACCTGTTTTAGAAGATAGTTACAAAGAACCCTGATATAAGCCAAACCTTCAATCTGAGAGATATCTGAAGACCTTTACAGACCGCCCGGTCTCATCACAAACCCACAGCTTACCAGTCTTGTCGATATCTATTCCCAGAGGACACTTAATACCATGTCTGGCAGCGAGGACAAATTGTAGAAATTTGCCGTTCTTGTTCAGAAGATGAATGCAACTATTTGAGACGTCGCTCAACAGGATATGACCATATTTATCACACGCAATTCCTTTGAAATCGAATTCTGATTTTACCGAGGAATTTTTCGGTTTTGTGTATTTAAAGGCCAATCGACCTCCTCTGTCGACAACGACAAGAGTGTTACAACGTTGTGTGTTCCTGGCGTCGGTACATTTGTCGATGACACAGATGTCTTCATTTATGTTTTGTCGTACTAGCTGTGGATTTGTAAATATCTGTCGTCTGTCTTTATCGTACTGGATGCTCTGTTTGGTAGGACCAGTTTCAATCAGACGATCAACTTTAGCCTCTTTGTCGTCCGGTTTGACAAGGCAGACCAAGATTTCATTATCTGGAGTGACACAGATCCCCTGTGGCTGGAATGGCATGGTATCTTTCAGAGTGTCTAGTTTACCACTAGGTTTCAGTTTTAGGATGTGATATCCTCTGAATGCTACCACCAATAAGTCGCCAGATACTGTCAGCGCTATATCATAAAGGTGGAAATCAAGATTCACTCGCTCATGAACGTGGCCATTATTTGTAACGAGAGAAAGTTCTTTTCCGTTGCCACTTGGTCCTATCCATGCCTGCCTTTCATTTAGAACAGCAACATTTCCAGCATTGGTAAGTGGTGTAAAGGATGAAGCAATACTTGTATTAAATGAGGATGAGAAATCCGAATCTGAAGAATCGTAGCCGTTTGACTCTTTTCCTTCTTCTTCTATCACTAAGGAGCCAATCACCTTCATTAGATCGGCCGGATCCCTACTTCCGGGAACAAATCTTGGCCTCGAAAATGCTTGATGCGAGTGAGAGCCCTGCTGAGCTTTCATGTCTTCCTTTGCGTCGTCTGCTAATTTAACAACCACATTGCCAGCGCCTCTTGACTTATATTCCCGGGCATAGTTATCTCGAAATGCTTGAAGTTCTTCCAATTCCATAGCAATGCTTTGTTCTGTTCTTTTCTTTAGCTGAAAGTTTTTGTTGTCAACTTGTTGTAGTTGTTTTATGATGTTGTTTGTAATTCTATCAGTTTCCGCTTTGATTTCCTTCCCTCTGTATTCAACAGCTTCCGTTAACTCACGTATCTCATTTGACCTTTCTTGTTGGTCCTTATTTAGATTTTTCATCGAAGCATTCAGTGAAGTGAGTTTATTCTCTGACTGGGATACTAATTTTGAAAGTTCCTGGCGTTTGTTGTCAACCAAACCAGAAACATCATCAATGGTGTGGCTTCTGTGCTTTCCCGCGCTGCACCGGTCACAAATTGGAAGGTTACAAGTTGAACAATACAATTTTGCGATGTCCTTTGGATGATCGACGCAGTATAATCCATCATCTTTGTTTGATGTGGTCGTTTCCGCAGGTCGGCGTTGTAACCGTTCACCAATGGCGCTAGGTCTGAGGTAGACTACTTGATGATCTCTCTGTGTTCTGTTACCAAGGTGAACGGTTTTGCATTGGTCACATAAGCCTCCGTCACAGTCTATACACTGCCATAATGCCACTCTTTTACATAAATGGCATCTTGATGAAAACGCCTGGCGATCTGGTAAAGCCATTTTTCAATTATGACAATTGGCAGTAATATTACACCTACAAAGAAGAATTTAAAAATTTTACTTTTTGTCACTGTATGAAATTAAACTCAGTTTGAACCACAGTAGCTCGTAGTTAGGAATTTCTCTTTTATGGGTGTTGACTAATGGGGAGTTGGATAATAAAAGAGGTAATTTGATTTTGAGCTCCTGTATTTGAATCTATAACTACAAAAAAGTATTGCGATATGTATATTTCAAATGATGATAATGTGATTTCGTATCACAAAACATACCAAACAAATACCAGACATAAAACAAACATTCATTGTCTTCATGGACTTCACGTTGACTTAAAGATGGACAAAAGGAAAATGGTATTTATTCCTTGTGAATTACACAATTTTAGATTCTTGAAAAATGCATAAATATCAGAAATATAATATTCGTTGACGTAAAAAGCATGTGGGTGGGGTTGGAAGCAACACGTTACATAAACGTGGAGTGCGTTTTTGCGCGGTGAACATAATACACGTGCGTTATTTATTTATTTATTTATTTATTTGTACGTTAATTTATCAGGCTTTCGAAACACATTCTCAAAAGGAATAAAACAAATGGATAAACCGACCACAGCTATAGATACATTCATATAAAATTTTAATATACTAGTGTCATGTGCTACTTTTGAATTTTTATGAAATAATACAATTCAAAAATAGCACATGACACTGGTAACAATTAATATCAAACTTGTCATGTGTACCTGTGTATAATATTGCTTACAAGTACGTTTAAACGAAAATCTAACTAAAAATTACTAAAACGACGCGACAGTTAAACTTATAATTCTGAAACATCAGAAACACAACAACATTAAATAAAAACATTTATTATAAATAATTATTATAAATAAAAATTAAATTCACCTAATTTTTTTTTAAAAAATCATGTGCTTGATAGTTTTCATACGGAAGAACTTTGCCGTGTAATGTTTGACTATGTACCATGTAAAGACACAAATTTTAAGTAATGATTGATATTATTTTTGCTATTTATCAAAACTGGTTTTAAAAAGTTTATAACCAATTGTGAAAAATATATTTTAAAAGAATTTAATTTGTTGCTAGCAGTTTTGGTTTTTCAAAAATTCATTTAATTTTGTTCAAATAAAATAAGAAAAAATACAAAAAAGAAATGCAAAATGAAGTTTTTATACTTACCAACAAATCAGAAACTGTCTTGTCTCCTTGCGTGTTAGGGCTGCTTTGATTTGGACTAAATATCGGAATGTTCCTAAGGATACATATGTCCACATACCTGAGATGTTTACGGGTGGCATACAGTTCATCGATCAAAAACAATGAGGTTTACTTTTCTGATTCATTCGGATTTTCCGCAAAGCCTAGTGAATTTTTATTATTATTATTATTTGTTTGGGGGTGGTTTAAGCCTTTAAACTGTGGCAATATAGTTGGTTAGCTGGTTGGTTAAATGTTGTTTTATGCCATATCAACAATTTTTCAGCTATTCATGAAAGAGATTTTATATAAGGTATTTGTCGATGTAGTGATCGAGTCTGAACAAGTGTATCTTATCTGTATTGTACTAATGCAGGGGGTAACTAACTCGTTAAAAATCAGATCGTTTTAATTTTTTTACAGAAACACGAAGAAAATAGTAAAGGATAAAAATACTTCATAGGGAACAAATATAAAATTATGTTTTGTCCTTAGTTGTACAGACTTGATTATTTAAAAGGTCTGAGCAAATATCAGGTTCAGTTGTCGCCAGAATGCTTCATTTTACGCTGTTTTTTTGTTATTCTATAACGGGTGGGCTCCAAGCCAAGATGTGGGGTTTTGGGTTGCCGAGTGGTTAACATATCACAGTGCCTCTCCGTGACATCCTCGAATACCATTGGAGTGATGCAACTTACTTGTACTACGTACTATTATTTTATATTTTACAGTACTTGTCCTATACAACTAGTGTTTCTTCGTCTTGTCCCGTCAAGCATCTAGTTTAATATACCGAAAAGTTCAGAAAGCTTATATAATTTACGCTTATAATACATTTAGATGCAATTCTAGGGGTCTAGTCGCTGGTAGACTTGCTATAACAATAAGGTGTATTTGGCTTTTGTACGTAGTGACAGATTAGATAAATATCTCCAATCAAACGGGAGATGGTTATTGATCCGATTATGATTCTGTAATTATACATTATTGAATTTTGTAAATATTTTGAATTGTTAACAAACATTTAACTAAAAGTTTGTGGATTGTTGTTGTTGGCTTAACGCCCCAGTCGGGATGTTTAACTAGTATCGGGGCGGCTAGTTCGAGGATGGTGGAGTGGAGTAATAATTGTTTAATCCATTGTCGTGTGTAAAATTGTTTCGGGTGCTTTGATTAAAAATTTATTCAGCACTATAATCAAAATCTATAAATTGAAATCGAGTTAATTGTGATTTTGAAACGGTTGTCGAGGTTTCATATCGACATAAATTATACCAACAGGAATGGCAGGATCTTCCAGATCATCTACGGATGTATCAACAGAGTAATCGGTTTCATTGTTATTGACTATTGTTTACCTGGACACCTTAAATAATAGATTACCTTTGATCTTCACTTTTAATTATTCATTCCTTAATTGTGTTTAGATTCTTACATGGAACGTTAATTTGTACAGGAGACTATTGATTCGTGGAAATGTTCATACAGCATTAATCGGCACGCAATGTCAATCTCAGACACCAAGTTTGAAAACTACATGTACATATTGTAATGAAGCTAATGTATCTTTTTAAGAGTTGAGCACTGTATCTTTAAAGTGTTATTGATGAAACTTTAACATTTAAAAAAAAAAAGAAAAAAAAAAAACAAATCAGTTCAAGCTATTGTATATAAAAAAGCAATAAAAATATCTGAGATTTTTTGCCGCGTCTGAAAATTACATAATTTATAATATATATCCCAAATGATGTCACATGAGGATATGATAGAAAATAATATAATATTTTGATCAATTGCGACTTAAGTCTGCACTGAGTTAAAAGTGTTTATGTTTAATCAGAAAACAATTAAGATAATTAAACATCATGAAAAATTCAGATGTTACAATTAAATTGTATATATAAAACTGTATG
Source organism: Tegillarca granosa (assembly GCA_029721355.1). Taxonomy (NCBI): domain Eukaryota; kingdom Metazoa; phylum Mollusca; class Bivalvia; order Arcoida; family Arcidae; genus Tegillarca; species Tegillarca granosa. Next base: position 45,428,738 of record CM056599.1, on the reverse strand, counting down.
TCATTTACTTAACAGCACGCAACGATCAAATTAATTCTTAATTATCCATTTAGAAAAAAAACTTAAACTTATTTATAAATTCACAAAAAATATAACACAGTTCATTTTTATTTTAAGGATAATGAAAGGCAAATATGTAATAATTATTCCGAATTTCCTCCGACTCTGACACACCATATGCCTGAGGCCTGTGTGTAGGGTCACAACAATTTCTTTATATAAAAAATTGGGATTTTCCGATATCACATGGTGTCGGAAGGGGCGCCACTTCAGTTTGCTTCAGGCTAAAAATATTAGTAGAACTTTATAAAAAAAACTAGAACTCCGCGAGTCGGATGTGTCACCTCACAAAAGAATAGAGTCAACAGTAAAACTGTTAGTTAGTTCTTTGTTTCACCCCCTCCCCTTCCACCCACCCACACACACACACACACACACACACACACACACACACACACGACTCGTCATGCGTTCTTGGCTGTTTTATCAATGACATATTGTGTCGTGATAGTGGTTGTGATGGCTGTTTTATCATTGACTTGTATTGTTTCGTGATCATGGTTGTGTTGGCTGTTTTATCAGTGACTTGTATTGTGTCTTGATGGTTATGTTGGCTGTTTTATCATTGACTTGTATTGTTTCGTGATCATGGTTGTGTTGGCTGTTTTATCATTGACTTGTATTGTGTCGTGATCATGGTTGTGTTGGCTGTTTTATCATTGACTTGTATTGTGTCGTGATCATGGTTGTGTTGTCTGTTTTATCATTGACTTGTATTGTGTCGTGATCATGGTTGTGTTGGCTGTTTTATCATTGACTTGTATTGTGTCGTGATCATGGTTGTGTTGGCTGTTTTATCATTGACTTGTATTGTGTCGTGATCATGGTTGTGATGGCTGTTTTATCATTGACTTGTATTGTGTCGTGATCGTGGTTGTGTTGGTTGTTTTATCATTGACTTGTATTGTTCGTGATCATGGTTGTGTTGGCTGTTTATCATTGACTTGTATTGTGTCGTGATCATGGTTGTGTTGGCTGTTTTATCATTGACTTGTATTGTGTCTTGATCATGGTTGTGTTGGCTGTTTTATCATTAACGTCTATTGTGTCTTGATCATGGTTGTGTTGTCTGTTTTATCATTGACTTGTATTGTGTCGTGATCATGGTTTTGAAGGCTGTTTTATCATTGACTTGTATTGTTTCGATATCATGGTTGTGTTGGCTGTTTTATCATTGACTTGTATTGTTTCGTGATCATGGTTGTGTTGGCTGTTTATCATTGACTTGTATTCTGTCGTGATCATAGTTGTGATGGCTGTTTTATCACTGACCTGTTTTGTGTTGTGATCATGGTTGTGTTGGCTGTTTTATCATTGACTTGTATTGTGTCGTGATCCTGCTTGTGTTGGCTGTTTTATCATTGACTTGTATTGTGTCTTGATGGTTATGTTGGCTGTTTTATCATTAACTTGTATTGTGTCTTGATCATGGTTGTGTTGGCTATTTTATTATTGACTTATATTGTGTAGTGATCATGGTTGTGTTGGTTGATTTATCAATGACTTGTATTGTGACTTGATGATGGTTGTGTTGGTTGTTTTATCATGGCTTGTATTGTGTCTTGATGGTTATGTTGGCTGTTTTATCATTGACTTGTAATGTGTCGTGATCATGGTTGTGCTGTCTCTTTTATCAATGACTTGTATTGTGTCGAGATCATGGTTGTGTTGGCTGTTTTATCATTGACTTATATGGTGTAGTGATCATGGTTGTATTGGCTGTTTTATCAATGACTTGTATTGTGTCGTGATCATGGTTGTGATGGCTGTTTTATCATTGACTTGTATTGTGTCGTGATCATGGTTGTGTTGGTTGTTTTATCATTGACTTGTATTGAGTCGTGATCATGGTTGTGTTGGCTGTTTATCATTGGCTTGTATTGTGTCGTGATCATGGTTGTGTTGGCTGTTTTATCAATGATTTGTATTATATCGTGATCATGGTTGTGTTGGTTGTTTTATTCTTGACTTGTATTGTGTCGTGATCATGGTTGTATTGGCTGTTTTATCATTGACTTGTATTGTTTCGTGATCATGGTAGTGTTGGCTGTTTTATCATTGAGTTGTATTGTCTATTGATAATGGTTTTGAAAGCTGTTTTATCATTGACATGTATTGTGTCGTGATCATAGTTTTGTCGCCTGTTTTTTCATTGACTTGTATTGTGTCGTGATCATAGTTGTGTTGGCTGTTTGTTTTTTTTATTGACTTGTATTGTCTATTGATCATGGTTGTGTTGGCTGTTTTATCATCGACTTGTATTGTGTCGTGATCATGGTTGTGTTGGCTGTTTTATCATTGACTTGTATTGTGTCGTGATCATGGTTGTGTTGGTTGTTTTATCATTGGCTTGTATTGTGTCTTGAACATAGTTGTGATGGCTGTTTTATCTGTGACTTGTATTGTTTCGTGATCATGGTAGTGTTGGCTGTTTTATCATTGACTTGTATTGTCTATTGATAATGGTTTTGAAAGCTGTTTTATCATTGACATGTATTGTGTCGTGATCATAGTTTTGTCGCCTGTTTTTTCATTGACTTGTATTGTGTCGTGATCATGGTTGTGTTGGCTGTTTGTTTTTTTTATTGACTTGTATTGTCTATTGATCATGGTTGTGTTGGCTGTTTTATCATCGGCTTGTATTGTGTCGTGATCATGGTTGTGTTGGCTGTTTTATCATTGACTTGTATTGTGTCGTGATCATGGTTGTGTTGGTTGTTTTATCATTGGCTTGTATTGTGTCTTGAACATAGTTGTGATGGCTGTTTTATCTGTGACTTGTATTGTGTCGTGATCATGGTAGTGTTGGCTGTTTTATCATTGACTTGTATTGTCTATTGATAATGGTTTTGAAAGCTGTTTTATCATTGACATGTATTGTGTCGTGATCACAGTTGTGTTGCCTGTTTTTTCATTGACTTGTATTGTGTCGTGATCATGGTTGTGTTGGCTGTTTTATCATTGACTTGTATTGTGTCGTGATCATGGTTGTGTTGGCTGTTATATCATTGACTTGTATTGTGTGGTGATCATGGTTGTGATGGCCGTTTTATCATTGACTTGTATTGTGTCGTGTTCATGGTTGAGCTGTCTGTTTTGTCAGTGACTTGTGTCGTGATCACGGTTGTGTTGGCTGTTTTATCAATGACTTGGAACGTTTCCTTTTCCTGGTTTACTTTGTTTTTTTTTATTATTTTATTTGTATTTTGATTTGTTTATGGTTGCGTTGGTTAATTTATCAAAGACGTATTGTATCGCGGTTATGGTTGTTGTGTCATTGAATTTTGGTTGTTGTGTCATTGAATTTATTGTATGACGTTTTTGGTTGTGTTGGCTGTTTATCATTGACTTGTAATTTACTGTGATCGTGACTGTGTTTGTTGTTTCTATCACTAACTTGTATTTTCTCATGTTAATGGTTGTGTTGGCTGTTTATTATTGACTTGTAATTTAATGTGATCGTGGCTGTGTTTGTTGTTTCTATCACTAACTTGTATTTTCTCATGTTAATGGTTGTGTTGGCTGTTTATCATTGACTTGTAATTTACTGTGATCGTGGCTGTGTTTGTTGTTTCTATCACTAACTTGTATTTTCTCATGTTAATGGTTGTGTTGGCTGTTTATCATTGACTTGTAATTTACTGTGATCGTGGCTGTGTTTGTTGTTTCTATCACTAACTTGTATTTTCTCATGTTAATGGTTGTGTTGGCTGTTTATCATTGACTTGTAATTACATGATCGTGACTGTGTTTGTTGTTTCTATCACTAACTTGTATTTTCTCATGTTAATGGTTGTGTTGGCTGTTTTTTGTCATTTACTTCTATTGTTACTCGTCTTGTGATGCGTTGATTGTTGTCAAAAACATATTTCCCATCCTTACTTCTGTCTTCAATCAATGTCACTTCTGGCGTGGTGTATCTTATTACGAAGTACAATTTTTAGTAACAAACTTTTGATTTTCCGCTTTAAACAGTTTTATCGAAACAGTGAAAATAAGACATTTTATTTTGCATGTATTTTTACAAGCAAATCACATTATAAAATCCATTTTTATTCTATAGTTCATATTCGTACTTTCATATGAATTATTTAGGCAGCATATCCAGTACATTACTTCCTAATTAAACAATGTTTATACATGAAGAGGTTAATGGTGTGTAAACGAGAAACAGTCAATGTCAATTTAAAGGCCCAATTAAGGAAAATGCATGTCGCTTGTTGACTTCATTGAATTACAAAAATATGAAAATTTAATCGATATTTGTAATTGTGTAATCATAGTCACGTATATATGTGTGTAATATTTAGACAATATTTAGATGCATCAATGTTCTGTATGAGCAGAGACCGCACCATAAATATATCAAATTGCCTGAATTTTGATTGTCGCATTGACAGATAAAGTTAAGAAACACAGAACATTATTATTTGAGAACAAATAACGACTGAAGTGGTATTTCTTATTTTGATATCCTGTTGGTCTCGAAGTTTTAATAGCATTTTTTCAATTCATATTGTTTTTTTATCGAGCACGGAGGGTGAAAACCAATTGTCGCAACAAAAACATTAACAAGCGTTATGTAACTCATGTAGATTATACTATAACGAAAAACACAATTTCAGATCAAAATAAGTAATGCTGTAATCTGTCAATTATCACACTTTAATTAAACGGTGATAAAAATGTCCGGTTGTCGCCAATAACTTGAGTCAGGCTAATCATTTCTTAAAATGACAGTTGTCTCCGTTAAGGTTTTAACAAGCGTGATCGTCAGTATAGCCAACAACAACAGTATTGACAGATTTTTATTTTATAGCGAGGTAGGCAATAATGTCTACTCCTGAAAGTTACCAATTACAAATATTATTTGTCATGATATATTTAAATTCTTTCAAGAAAGATCTCAAATTTTAACATCCGTTATATTAACATCCGTGATAATCAAAACTTTTCATAAAAAATCTTCATCAAAAAGAATTTTATGGGTGGTAAGCTTTGTTCTATACCGTAGTACTTCTATAAAAGTTAAAACGCGGGAATATCTGGTTTATACATGCAAGAAGTTTATAGTTTTATAGCATTGAGTACAGTAAAGCATGTTGGGTCTCTTGATTATTCCTCAGTCTTGCAAAAAGAGAATGCATTAGCTATACTAGAAATATTCTATTTTACATAATTACAAGCCTCAGAATAGATTTAATCATGGCGAATACTTAGTAAGCGGTGTAGTGGTAAACTTCAACGCTTAATAATGGTTTCTGCTGCAATGCTGAATGCATAATGAATAATAACGGATGTTAATAAATTTGTGTCTTTTTGACAAAAGTCATTATCCTTTGCCTAACTAACAATATTTGACAGATATTTTAATAATGAATTATAATAAAAAACAATACAAATAGTATATTTTGCCGATTTTCTTGTTTTTCATGACAGTAAATATTGTTTATTACATTTGGTGATACATACTGATGCCTAAAGATCTTAATAGTTTCTGCAGACGTTATGGTTATGCCAAAAGAAAATATTTGCATTTTACTAGATATATTTAAACATTGTTCTATACTTCATTTTTTTTTAATAAATGGTTATTACTATCAAATAATCCCAGACTATTCTCGTTGACAAAATTTTTAATATCAAAGATGGAGGAACCAGTACTACAGAAATAAACATTCTTTCAGAGTCGCAAACAGTCGTAATTGAAACTGCTTTTTCATTCTGAAAAGCTTTCAACATTGAGTAACAAGCAAAGTCATTTCTTTAAGCAAAATTAAACTGTTGGTCAATTTATTGTTATCTGATTAAACATCAATTTGCCTTCATAAACGTCAAAAGCTAATCTTTAAAGAGTAGATACTTATTATTGTCATAATTTCATCTGTTACTTAGCTGTCTGTTAATTAAATGGGGTTTTGAGTCCCAATTAAGAATATTTCACTTATATCAGAATGTCACTAGCTTAAACCTGACCTCCCAAATAAGGAACGGGCAGTCTACACATTGAGCTAAGGTAGTGGTACTTGGTCCTAATGGTGCATTAAACACACTGGATCAAATTGTACGCTTTTCTGTTAGGGGCATAATGCACATTTCCAGGTCTGTTGGTATTTTTGTCTTTTTAAAAGGATTCACATTTATATAACTGCCTTGTTAACAATAAATGTGTTAAATTTGGTATGCTAAAGTAAATAAATTTGTTGAGTTCTTTATAATTAAAAAGACGTATCTGTTCAATTATAAAGAATTCATCAAATGCACTTACGTAAACATCCATTGGGTTTAGAGAATAATAGAGATTCAGTAATGTCATTAACTTCCGCAACTTTTATAAAAGCCTAAATTTTCAGTTTAAACTGGCAGAGAGTCGATGTTTGTCGCAAATATTTGAGTTGCTTGCAAATGCTTTTGTTATTTTTAATTATTTATCTTTTTTTATTATTTCATTTATTTTACATTTTTATGCCAAAAACTTACTTTAATGTTTTAGTTCAAATTCATTTTTAACATCCGTTATGAAGTAACAGTTGGTCATATTTAGACTAAAAAGTCTTTGAATGTTTAATTCATGTTATCGGTGATTTGTTTTACTTATGTATTGATTAGACTTACAATTAGACATAATTTCCATGATCAAAAAGTTGCTTTCTTATGTATTTGAAATCTTAAAAATTAAAGAATCAGTTTATCAGAATGAAATGGCCAAGATGGCTTCTGTTGTTGCCTCCTCTGTTGATATACAGTGCAAGTGAAATATTTAAACTAACGCGATAGGATTGCAACAGCAATACTCTATTTTAAAAACTAAATCAAAGCAGCTTACAACTTCATGCATTGTTCGTTTACAATTAATAACTGTTACTTTAACATCCGTTATCATGATGTAAGAGGTCATTTATAATAGCATTTGAAATATTATTGGAGAAAGTCGTGTGGAAAATTTTGTTATTTTTGAAATCTAGAAACCTCACACTTTCAAATTAACACCAGTCCTACTTCTTACAAATGACTTCAATTTTCAACGTCAATGTCGTATAAGTAACAATTAATTATTATTTCTAGTAATTTCATATATGTTCAATATGAGGCAAATTCATTATTTAAAGTGGGATGGAATTTGTCAAAGTGCATAGTTACTCAATTTATTGTTATTTCAATTTCATGTGGCTGTATGGTTCGGAATCTCCAATAATATTATAGACACACCACTGTAAATTTGTTATTTAAAACGCCAGCTTAAAGCACAGGCGCTTGTTTCGATATTTTTTTTTAAAAAAAATAATAAAATCCCTTGACCCTAACATAAGACTTATGTTAGGGTCAAGGGATTTTATTTTTTTATTTTTTTAAATATCGAAACAAGCGCCTGTGGCTTAAAGTCTTGAATTTTTTATCATTGGTCTAAATAGTTATTTGAAATTTGTTAAACTTGTTATTATAAATTTGAAAATTGAATATTGAATTACGTTAACCTCGGTCATATCTGACAGGATTAGAGGAGAGAAAATCTGGAGGGATTTCAATGACAAAACCAAGTAGTTAGTCACATGACAACGAAGAAGGAAGCCATGATGGATGAACTGAAAGTAGAACTAATTGTTTGAACTTAAATTATAGACATGTGACATGGCTGAACAGGAGGGCTCGCCACTTGAAGAATCGTCTGGTTATTCTAAATATGGCATAACCGATTTACCAAAAACATCTGTGGCTACTGCATGGGGACAGGTGAGAGATATTTGATTGAACTTTATATATATTTTGAGCACCACTTAGTGTGGTGACTCACTGTCACGTTACGATTAAGTACGACATGTTTACATCCTGTTTATCAGAGTCTAAATATCTTCAATTATGAATTTTGTCTTCTCTTTCTTATTATTAATAAATCATACGTAGAAGTTTTTTTATTGATTGTTTAATATTGATAATTTACTAAATATCGACCACACACATTTGAACGCACACGCATACGTGCATGTCATACAACCAAGATTGTCAACACAATCATGTGGAAACAGGAAAGATCCAAGGGTTAGATTAAAATCATGTAAGAGAACATGTTATGATATTAAATTCATTTCAAAACACTGCTGACAAATCCAGTATAGGTTAGTGGGAGTGAGATCATCCCCACTGATGCTATGTTTTTAATACTTCAGTCATCCTGAATCAAGGATAATACTGAACAGATAGACTCATATTGCATATTAAACCCATATCAAGTACATCGGGAGAACCTAGTTTTGGATTGCCAAAAATACAAGGACCTTGGACTATTGTTGTGTCACTGTGTGAAAGTGATTTTTGATTAATTTTCATAGAAAATCCAATTAACTTAAATTAAGTTTGGTATTTTTTGTTTACTTTAGTCATAACTTAGAATCACTGTGTATCCACAATAACCATAAAATATTTCTGTAGATAGGAAATTGTTGTTGCTATAGGGATTTTATAAGTTGAAAAACAAAGCAAATGGCGTTTTGTTTTGTTTTGTTTTTTTTGTTTTTTTGTTGTTTTTTTTTTTTGCATAATTTGTCATCCAAAACACCACTTTCGGTATAAACATTCCCATTTTGACATGTAAAATCCCCATAGCAACAACAGTTTCCTTTCTACAAAATTATTCAGTTATTATACAGAGTAAATTAAACAGTAGAATAAAAATCTGGGAGTTCTAAGAATATCAAAATTTTGAAAAGTTCTATAAAACCCCTAAAACCCTAGAGAAAAATAGAAAATTAAAGTTTTTGATGACAAGTATAATCTTATTATTTTTCTTTCTTTTAGACAAAGACCTGTGCTGGTTTAAGTGTCAAAGAATGGGTATTTATTGTGGTATCCGTCGTCAACATCCTGGTGGCTATTGGCCTTACACTTGTACGATTTATAGATGTTATAATACATGACCCAGCTAAACCAGATTTTACTTTTGCCCTTCTTCTTCTTGTAAATGCAGGTAATTTATTATATCATACTGACAAGAACCAAACAGAATATTGTTGGTCCAATGTACACATGTATATTCAACCAAACCTGTCAAGTTTTCAAATCTGTGAATTCAATTTGATAAATTCTTTGCAGATTCACTGTTTAAAGTTTATTGAGAAATATTAACACTTGAATGTATTGTTTCCATTCTTTTTAAATATTTCACTAGTTTGAATTGAATACATTGTACATTTATTCTGAAAAAGGGAATAGACTGCAAAAATTTTATTTTATTTTATTTTATTTTATTTTATTTTATTTTATTTTATTTTATTTTATTTTATTTTATTTTTTTTATTTTATTTTTATTTTTTTTTTTATTCATTTCATTTCATTTTCAGCATTTTGCAATAATAATTTTTTTTAAATATTTTTGTTCTTTTTTCCCTCAAATTATTCAGTAATATTTTATTTATTTTGGTTTTTAATCTCAGCATTTTGCAGTTTATTCATATTACTTGTATTTTTAATTTTCAGCATTTTGTTTATTTTATGTTGGACATGGAGTTTTAAGAGAGAGAGTTTATGAGTTGTATGTGTTTATCATAGCTATTCTGGTAGTTTTAGTTTATTGTATAGTGGAATATGCATTCCTGAATGTGGAAGGGAGATCAACACTTAAACTGGTAAGCATATAAATAAACTCCTTTATGATATTTAATAAAAAGAAAATTGTATCCAGTGAAACTCATAATAAAGGCCACTCCCGTTTATAAATAACTGCTTTTAAAAACTCAGGGAAATTGAGCCAAAAGAAAACAATTTTCCACCAAGGGAAATGACGCTTGAATGATAGCCTATCTCAGTACTTGTACCACATAACATTGCTTTGGAACAGTTACAACCGTTACATGTATGTCCATAGGGTTTAGAAATACATAATTTACCATTTTTCAGTAAAATTGACATTATTTTCAGGATAAAGTATAAATGTCATGGGATATACCCTAGATAAAACATGTGCTGATGAAACACATTTAATCCCATTCTTTATCTTAATCTGAACCTGTATACAATAAAATTTCTTTCTCTCTCTCTCTCTCTCTCTCTCTCTCTCTCTCTCTCTCTCTCTCTCTCTCTCTATATATATATATATATATATATATATATATATATTTGTGTGTGTGTGTGTGTGTGAGTGTGTGTGTGTGTGTGTGTGTGTGTGTGTAAAATGCAAAATTAAACAATTTTACAACCAACTGACCACCAAATTAGTTAACATGATTACACATAACTGATGTCAAATCATGGGGAAAATGACTTTAATGATTTTTATAAAAATGTTAAATTACAACAAACATGTATAAAAACTATGTTACAGGCACTTACTTGTATGAGAGTGACTTATCGTACATATAAAACACATACTTATTTCTTTATAATACAGATTTACCTCCCCTGTCTGTATATAATGTAGGGGATAACTAGTTTTGTTATCACATATACTATCTATAATTAATTGATTTATTACCAGACTTTCTGGTCTCAATTTAATGCTCTGTGGTAGAGCACTTGTTAAGAAGGACCAGGTTCAATCCTCAGCTGGAGTACTCAATCACCTGGAAGGACCAGGTTCAGTCCTCTGCTGGGATACTCAATCACCTAGAAGGACCAGGTTCAGTCCTCAGCTGGAGTACTCAGTCACCTAGAAGGACCAGGTTCAATCCTCAACTGGTGTACTCTATCACCTAGAAGGACCAGGTTCAATCCTCAGCTGGTGAACTCAATCACCTAGAAGGACCAGGTTCAATCCTAACTTGTGTACTCTATCACCTAGAAGGACCAGGTTCAATCCTCAGCTGGAGAACTCAATCACCTGAAAGGACCAGGTTCAATCCTCAGCTGGAGAACTCCATCACCTGAATGGACCAGGTTCAGTCCTCTGCTGGGATACTCAATCACCTTGAAGGACCAGGTTCAGTCCTCAGCTGGAGTACTCAGTCACCTAGAAGGACCAGGTTCAATCCTCAACTGGTGTACTCTATCACCTAGAAGGACCAGGTTCAATCCTCAGCTGGTGAACTCAATCACCTGGAAGGACCAGGTTCAATCCTCAATTGGTGTACTCTATCACCTAGAAGGACCAGGTTCAATCCTAACTTGTGTACTCTATCACCTAGAAGGACCAGGTTCAATCCTCAACTGGTGTACTCTATCACCTAGAAGGACCAGGTTCAATCCTCAACTGGTGTACTCTATCACCTGGAAGGACCAGGTTCAATCCTAACTTGTGTACTCTATCACCTGAAAGGACCAGGTTCAATCCTCAGCTGGAGTACTCAGTCACCTGGAAGGACCAGGTTCAATCCTAACTTGTGTACTCTATCACCTGGAAGGACCAGGTTCAATCTTCAGCTGGAGTACTCAGTCACCTGGAAGGACTGTTTTCAATCCTCAGATGGAGTACTCAATCACCTGGAAGGACTGTGTTTAATCCTCAGCTGGGGTACTTTTTAAGGAAATGAACTTTTTCTTAATATTTTCCACTCCTATTACACCAGTATTACCTAGGTGTGATTTGTACAGTTTCTATTTGATTGGTTATTTCAGCGACATTTAAAACATTTGTCTGTTTCATGTGTTGCTAAAAAATTTCTAAGAAGTTGTACTGTTTGGCTTATGTATGGATTACTTTGCCAGTGGGCATTTTATTTTGTTGGTTATTCAGTACTCCATAAATGTCCTGTAATGAAAACTGATTGATTAAATTACTTATTGTAATAGATAGAAATTGATTTTATTTAATAATTAATTAACAGTGTGGATGTTTGATGCCTGCATTTCTTATTAATTTAAATGCATTTAAATTTGTCTTCACAGGAAGCACTTTAAATTTACATAAACCCCCATGCCCATTAATGGACTTTTATTAAAGTAATATGTTATACAGCAAATTTTTATCTACCTATTATACTGGTAGTAAAACATGTTTAAACTGACCACATGTCAGACTGAAATATTTGTCCTTATTTGAGAGTTTTGACTGACCACACGCCAGACTGAAGTTATTGTCTATATTAGAGAATTTTGACTGACCACATGCTAGACTGAAGTTATTGTCCATATTAAAGAGTTTTGACTGACCACACGTCAGACTGAAGTTATTGTCTATATTAGAGAGTTTTGACTGACCACATGTCAGACTGAAGTTATTGTCTATATTAGAGAATTTTGACTGACCACACGCCAGACTGAAGTTATTGTCTTTATTAGAGAATTTTGACTGACCACACGCCAGACTGAAGTTATTGTCTATATTAGAGAGTTTTGACTGACCACACGTCAGACTGAAGTTATTGTCTATATTAGAGAGTTTTGACTGACCACATGTTAGACTGAAGTTATTGTCTATATTAGAGAATTTTGACTGACCACACGTCAGATTGAAGTTATTGTCTATATGAGAGAGTTTTGACTGACCACATGCCAGACTGAAGTTATTGTCTATATTAGAGAATTTTGACTGACCACACATCAGACTGAAGTTATTGTCCATATAAGAGAGTTTTGACTGACCACACGTCAGACTAAAGTTATTGTCTATATTAGAGAGTTTTGACTGACCACATGTCAGACTGAAGTTATTGTCTATATTAGAGAATTTTGACTGACCAAACATCAGACTGAAGTTATTGTCTATATTAGAGAGTTTTGACTGACCACATGTCAGACTGAAGTTATTGTCTATATGAGAGTTTTGACTGACCACACGACGGACTGAAGTTATTGTCTATATTAGAAAATTTTGACTGACCACACGTCAGACTAAAGTTATTGTCTATATTAGAGAGTTTTGACTGACCACATGTCAGACTGAAGTTATTGTCTATATTAGAGAGTTTTGACTGACCACATGTCAGACTGAAGTTATTGTCTATATTAGAGAATTTTGACTGACCAAACATCAGACTGAAGTTATTGTCTATATTAGAGAGTTTTGACTGACCACATGTCAGACTGAAGTTATTGTCTATATGAGAGTTTTGACTGACCACACGACGGACTGAAGTTATTGTCTATATTAGAAAATTTTGACTGACCACACGTCAGACTAAAGTTATTGTCTATATTAGAGAGTTTTGACTGACCACACTTCAGACTGAAGTTATTGTCTATATTAGAGAGTTTTGACTGACCACATGCCAGACTGAAGTTATTGTCTATATTAGAGAGTTTTGACTGACCACACGACATACTGAAGTTATTGTCTATATTAGAGAGTTTTGACTGACCACACGTCACACTGAAGTTATTGTCCATATTAGAGAGTTTTGACTGACCACATGCCAGACTGAAGTTATTGTCTATATTAGAGAGTTTTGACTGACCACACGTCAGACTGAAGTTATTTTCCATATTAGAGAGTTTTGACTGACCACACGCCAGATTGAAGTTATTGTCTATATTAAAGAGTTTTGACTGACCACACGACGGACTGAAGTTATTGTCTATATTAGAGAATTTTGACTGACCACACATCAGACTGAAGTTATTGTCTTTATTAGAGAGTTTTGACTGACCGCACATCAGACTGAAGTTATTGTCTGTATAAGAGAGTTTTGACTGACCACACGTCGGACTGAAGTTATTGTCTATATAAGAGAGTTTTGACTGACCACACGACAGACTGAAAGTATTGTCTACATTAGAGAGTTTTGACTGACCACACGCCAGACTGAAGTTATTGTCTTTATTAGAGAGTTTTGACTGACCACACGACAGACTGAAGTTATTGTCTATATTAGAGAATTTTGACTGACCACACGACAGACTGAAGTTATTGTCTATATTAGAGAGTTTTGACTGACCACACGACAGACTGAAGTTATTGTCTATATTAGAGAATTTTGACTGACCAAACATCAGACTGAAGTTATTGTCTATATTAGAGAGTTTTGACTGACCACACGCCAGACTGAAGTTATTGTCTATATTAGAGAGTTTTGACTGACCACACGTCAGACTGAAGTTATTGTCTATATTAGAGAATTTTGACTGACCACACGACAGACTGAAAGTATTGTCTATATTAGAGAGTTTTGACTGACCACACGCCAGACTGAAGTTATTGTCTTTATTAGAGAGTTTTGACTGACCACACAACAGACTGAAGTTATTGTCTATATTAGAGAATTTTGACTGACCACACGACAGACTGAAGTTATTGTCTATATTAGAGAGTTTTGACTGACCACACGACAGACTGAAGTTATTGTCTATATTAGAGAATTTTGACTGACCAAACATTAGACTGAAGTTATTGTCTATATTAGAGAGTTTTGACTGACCACACGACATACTGAAGTTATTGTCTATATTAGAGAGTTTTGACTGACCACACGTCAGACTGAAGTTATTGTCTATATAAGAGAATTTTGACTGACCACACCTCAGACTGAAGTTATTGTCTGTATTAGTGAATTTTGACTGACCACTTGGCAGACTGAAGTTATTGTCTATATTAGAGAGTTTTGACTGACCACACGCCAGACTGAAGTTATTGTCTTATTTAGAGAGTTTTGACTGACCACACGACATACTGAAGTTATTGTCTATATTAGAGAGTTTTGACTGACCACATGCTCGACTGAAGTTATTGTCTATATTAGGAGAATGTTGACGAATCACTTGTCATACTGAGGCATTTGTTTATTAAAGAGTTTTGTCCGATTTTGTTTGATTCTGTTTTGACAGGTTAACTTGTGTTTTGTTGAAACAGTTTTTATAAAAATTTATAAAAAAGTATAGACAGGATTTTGGTATATTTAGGGCTATATATAACTTTTCCAATTGAAATCCGATATAAAATATCCTATTTTACTTTTCATTTTCTCTTACTAAATTCTCAAGTTAGCTAGTATATAAATGTTTTTTAATCTGTCTTAATTTTTATGTAAATTTTTCACTAAAATGACTTCTTTTTCAAAAGCAGTAACCACATGGCTGTTAAACTTCAAGGATTCAGGGGGCTTTTTTCTTTTCAAGTTTGCAAAGCTGGTTAACCTCATCCCTAATTGAAGAGTGACCTTAAATTGTAAAACTTTTAATCTCAGAAAAGATCAAAGGTATTCAAAACTGAAAATATAACACCAGGGCACGAAACTTCTACTGAAAATATAACACCAGGGCACGAAACTTCTACTGAAAATATAACACCAGGGCACGAAACTTCTAATTTTGCGAAGCTTGATGACCTTCATTTATGATATCACATTCTTTACCAAGTTTACCAAGCTGGTTGATCTTGTTAAAATAACTAGTAATTTTATTATAATTCAGATTTGTGGATGAACAGTTTTTGGCTCATTTTTAGTCCTAGCCATGCAGTCTAGGATAATTCATAACCTACTTTTATATAGATAGAATTTGTATTAACACTGGATATGAAAAAGTTTTTACCGGTTTTCTGAAAAATTCAATAATGTAATTTTTTAAGAAAATGGTTTAAAATTGACTACTGTGCAATGATGATATTTTACACAAATGTTAAATGATATCATATGTTGCTTGTCTGAAAGCCTTTGTTATATAATGGAACTCACCAGGGTACCATGTGATCAAAACCTCTTAACAATTGTGGGGAATGAAATGAATAACATTTTCGTCAAATATTCCTGAAAAAAGTCATTATTTCGGAAAAATGTCTTCCATTCATTTTTAATAAAAATTATTGTCCTGCACAAACTCTATGAGGTATCAGGTGGAGCTCTGGGGAATTCCATGATTGGAGAATATGTACAAAATGTATTTTTGTTTTACTTTATTTGATGTTGTTTTATTTCATAATTTACAGGTGAGGTTGATCCTTGCGTGTGTCCTAGCACCACCAAATATCTTTCTGGCCTGGTCAGTGGCACAACATTTTGGATATTTACAGTTCAGAATTGTTGGAGCTTCAGAATACCTTCAACGTAAGTACTTAGTTAGCATGTTACCAGCAAGGATTATTTAGTTGATGGTTATATGTTCCGAGATCATGAAGTAATATGTAAAATGGTGATAGATCAGGTAGATTCCCAGAATAAAGGAGTATAGATAATGAACAGTCAGTAGTAAAGTCAGCACAAGTTTAAAATGAACACAACACTAGTTATGATAAACATTTATATTTATTATACCTCACAGAAAGTCCTAAATTATTATTAGTTAATTTCTAATCACAAGGTATGAAACAATTCATATTGTTTGTCACAGCACTCAACATTGCCATGTGATACTGCAATGTTTTCCACTAAGCATGAGAACTTATTTCTTTCCATTATGGAAACAACAGAATAATCCTACTTCTGTCTGAGTGTATATCCATTCTTTCTGGTTAGTAGAACCTAATCAACTTAAGCCGAATTATTTCTAGTCAATATTCTTGGTTGTGACTTTACATTTTAAGCATCTTTTTCAAGGGAGACAACTTATTTAGAAAAAAAGGGAGGGATATATTGATAGAAAAAAATTGTAGCAGACAAAAATGTGTGTAGAAATTCGTTGATGCAGATCTTAAAAATTTAATGGCTTTCATTTGTATTTGATATAGTGTTGAAGCTATACCCTAGTTACCTCCATGGTTCTATGTCACAGTTGAATTTTTTTTCCTTTTATTTATTATTATTTTTTTTAAATTTTTTGCATATGTATTTTAGACAGAATAAAAGTAAAGGAAAAGAACTTTTTTGTTTGGTACAATAAAGTAAATAGTCTTCCCTTTCTTCATACATGGACTGTCAATATCCTCTTACATTGGAATTTTTATTTTGTATATTTTCTAGTACATGTATTTTAAAAGATGGAAGTGTAAACACTTATGTCATACAATAGTTATTGCAGATTTGTTGTTTCAAGGACATCAGTTTGGGGACTGACTGCTTCGGTAGTCTAAATAATGCTCTTACAGATTCCAGTGCTTCTAGAATCCCACCAAGACAGATCCTAGTGTGAAAAACTCAGTATGTTCACTTGCTAAAGGCCAGTGGTTTTCCCAGGTACTCTGGTTTCCTTCACCATCCCAGAACTGACCTCCACAATAAAAATCTTGCAAGGAATGTTAAAGTCAAGTAATGTTGATACAGCACTTCATTTTGTCTTTTGTTTCCATTTATTTATAGTTTTTTTGTGATTAACAGACTCAGTAACTGCCTTAAATTCAGGCAAATTGGATAATACACAGTATCATGTTAAGATAAGTTTGCCTAGAATAGCTATGTCAGTTATAGGAACATAATTACCATTACCATATCTAAATAGTGCTTATATTTACAATTATAATTCTGTCTAATCAGATGACTGAGATATTTTAAATTCCCCCCAGCCATTATACAACATAAAAATTATGTTGTGCCACTAAATATAACAGCCAATCAAATGACTAAGATGTTTTAATTCCTGCGGCCATATACAACTTAAAAATTATATTGTGCCACTGAATGTAACAGCTAATCAGATGACTGAGATGTTTTAAATTACCCAGCCATATACAACTTAAATCATGTTGTGCCACTGAATGTAACAGCCAATCAGAAGACCGAGATGTTTTAAAATCCCCCAGTCATGTACAACAGAAAAAGTATGTTGTACCACTAAATGTAACAACCAGTCAGATGGCTGGGATGTTTTAAAATCCTCCAGAAAAAGAATGTTGTGCCACTGAATGTAACAGCCATGTTATTGGACAGTGATATGAGGCTTGATGTTAAGTATTGTTTAAGTGTAATATTTGCTGATGGCACACTGAATGGAAAATAAGGTCTGATTATATGATTACGATTTATTACAGAGATAATGGGGAAAACATACCATAATTAAAAAATAAATTACTTTGAACAGCTTAACTTCATGTATTACCATACATTTTCTTAATTTATTTCATTTATAAAACCTTTATTTACCATAATTCAATTTTCTTTTTTTACATAAAAAGAATACAAAAACTATCTTGTATATCTAAAACAAATTGAAAATTGACTCGTGGTTTTAATATTTGTTCTTTCTTATACTTTAAACAGATTTATACCAACAAGCTTCCATATTTTCCTGTTTATTAAAATTTGATGTCCAAGTAACGGTAAGTATTATTGTTTATCAGTAAACATTTTATATGCTATTTGATAGTTAAGGAGGCGTGTACACGTAGGAAGTGATTTGGAATGTTATGTACAGGATGGTGTTGATGAAATGTACATAGTAATAATTAGTGGTCAGTATTAGAAATAGGATGGGTTATATAAGTCGTGCTACTCCACACATCAGAAATCACAATGGTAGCTCAGTTGGTAGAGTGTTTGCTTCGTATGTGGGAGGTTGACGGTTCAAACCCTGGTCAAGAATGACCATGACTTGAAATTGGTAGTGACTGTTCTTTGGCCAAGTACTCAACATTTTGAAATGAAAGTCACAGGGTCCTTTGGATGAGACCTTAAAAACTAATGCCCTGAGTCACCCTGAAAAAAAAACCCTACCTGTACATTGCACCGCAAAGGTAAAAATTTCTACCACAGTGCTACACCTATAGCTGTGATGTCTCGATATGAGTGAAATATTCTTGACTGGGATGTAGAACATGATTTAATCAAATCAAATTAAATCCACTCATTAGAACCCATAATTCACTTATAAAAAGTCCAAGAGATACTAAAGAACATAAGAGAAGGAGCTATTTTATTCATTTAAATTTTGAACTAATGGGATAGAATCCTGAAAATTCTTATGTTAAAATAAGTACACTTTTATGTACATGAAACATTTAAACCGTAGAGGTTGGATATTTGTAGTGCTATTTTGAGTATTGTTCTTTATTACATTTCTTTATTACTATTATGATATTTAAATAATTGCTTATTACAAAGTGCTGTTAAAATAACTATTTGGCAAAAGGGGAATAACTCTTCCACAAAATGTCTACACATGGCTACTAGTTATACAATGTACCAATGTTTATTTGCAGACAAGTTTTGTGATATTGGTTTTAGAAGAAGGTACAGATTTAAACCTTCTAGAACAGATTACCATTGGTGTTGGTATCCCATATGCTTTGTTATGGAACATTATGGGGTGGTTTGTGGTAAGTTATCAATGTATCATAAAATAACCTACACCCTGGTAGCCACCTTGATGAAAGGTGATGTGAGTTTATAGTATAGCACAAAGTGTGTGTGTGTGTGTGTGTGAGAGAGAGAGAGAGAGAGAGAGAGAGAGAGAGAGAGAGAGAGAGAGAGAGGGAGAGAGTAAATAAGCTTTTCGCCCCATATCACTGCTGGAGTTTTATGAAACTTGATGTAAATGATCTCTATGGTCTAGTGATGTATAATAATATATCTAGTTCTGAAAAAAGGTCATGTTACAAAAGGTTATCGACATGAAGGATGTACAGAAGTCAGCGAGATTGACTGTAATGTTTCACATCACTCTGCTACAACCAGACAAGTACCTTTCAATCTAGGGTGGGTCTTGTACCTTCAGCTATTTAAAGTCAACTAGATCAAATTATAAGTACTACTCTTTTATAAGCTTATAAGATCATAGATCATTTTAATGATGCAAAGACCTTGACAGTTAGAAATCTAAATATAGTGATGTTGGTAAACATACAAACAGCCATTTCATTCTTTGTGTAAATTTGTAATTTCTAACAGTTTGTAATATAGGTTCAATCCTTTTCTTGTTCATTAGTTTCAAATTAAATACAGCCAAACTTTCCTAATGTGCTTTAGAGTGTAAACCTTGTAATATCCAAAAGTGAATTTTGTGTGATTTAGGAAGTAAAATTTTCCTCAAAAACATGTTATTGAATCAAAAAATTATATACAAGTATTCAAAAATATGTTGCTGAATCAAACTTACCAGGGTAAGCTCTGTTTCTAAATAAAGGTTTTTTTTGTTTTTTTTTTGTCCCCCAATTACGCCGAAAGGGGGGGGGACATTAATATGGGTTTGTCTATCTGTCCATCCGCCAGTCCATCCATCACGTTTGGTTTCCTTGCAATTACTTCAGTTACAATTAAAGGTTTATAATGAAATTTTATGCAGAGGTTGCTTATGACAAGAGCTCGCTTGGGATTGATTTTTGGGTCACTAGGCCAAAGGTCAAAGTCACTGGGACTATAAATAGAAAATCGGTTTCTGGTCATTTAAAAGTTAACCGTTCTGGCTTGGGATTGATTTTCGGGTCACTAGACCAAAGGTCAAGGTCACTGTGACTATAAAAAGAAAATCTGTTTCTGTTCATTTAAAAGTTAACCATTCAAGATTTTTGTCCCCCTCTTCCAACGAAAGCGAGACAAACAAACAATATACTATAGTTCTAATTTCTCTCTTTGCATTTTATGTTAGGACTGTCCATATTACCCCTCATATATCATTACAATTACAGAAGTCTATTTCATTTGAAAGCGGGGGATATAAATTCTATAAATTTGCTTGCTTTTTTTTTTTTTTTTTTTTTTTTTTTTTTTTTTTTTTTTTTTTTTTTTTGCCAGTGTTATCAACATTAGTCAGGGTTGTCACCAGTTTGTATATTCTGATAATTGCAGCTTGGTCAAAATATGTTACCTAATTAAACTTTTTTTTTCACTGATGATGTAATTCATAAAATCTAAATTTTTTATTTTAATGAATGCAGTGGTAATGTCATTTTATAAAAATGAAAATTATCAATTTTAATAAGAATATTTATAATAGTGTTCATTTTCTCAAAACTTATGTTATGTTCCTTCATTTTGCAGAATAAGCCTACAGATTTTTTTAAAATTTTATCAATTAAAGTTACAAATATAATATAATTATATTATATTTTTTTATATACATGGATGATTATATATAATATTATTTTAAACTTTTCAGTTAAGAAGAGAATCAAAAGTTGGTGCTTGGGTTTTTGCATTTCTTGGTATTGTGAAGCCAGCATACTATATATTTAAACTGGTAAAGGTAAAAATGCATGTATTATTTATTTATCTTGAGACATGTTTTCATTTTAGCTAGCCATACAGTGAGAATTAGCCATTACATATCTTCTCATAGTTGTCAGCTATTTCATATTTGATCACAATGTTTCAGTCATCTCTTGTTGATCACAATGTTTCAATAATTTCATGTGTGGTCACAGTGTTTCAGTCATGAAACACAATTTTTAAGTTATTTTATGTGTGGTCACAATGTTTCAGCCATTTCATGTTTGGTCACAGTGTTTTAGTTATTTCATGTGTGTCACAATGTTTCAGATTTTATATGTGTGGTCACAATGTTTCAGATTTTATTTGTGTGGTCACAATGTTTCAGCCATTTCATGTGGTCACAATGTTTTAGTTATTTTGTATGTGGTCACAATGTTTCATATTTTTTCATGTATGGACACAATGTTTCAGCCATCTCATGTGTGGTGACAGTGTTTCAGTTATTTCATGTGTAGACAAAATGTTTCAGATTTTTTCATGTGTGGTCCCAGTGTTTCAGTTATTTCATGTGTGGACACAATGTTTCAGTCATTTCATATATGGTCACAATGTTTCAGCCATTTCATGTGTGGTCACAGTGTTTCAGATTTTTTCATGTGTGGTTAAAATGTTTCGGTCATTTCATGTGTATCACAGTTAGTCAGTGTGTCAGCTATTTTGATGTATTTTCACATTAAGACATTATATGTATTCTTAGTGATAGTCAAATATTCTATGTGTTCTCACAGTCTAAGTCATTTACCCATTTTATTTGTTCCTACAGCAAGGCATTCATGTTCTTACAGTGAGTCGGTTATTATATGTGTTCTCACAGTATGTCACCTACATTATGTATTCTCACAGTATGTCACCTACATTATGAGTTCTCACAGTATGTCACAACATTATGAGTTCTCACAGTATGTCACCAACATTATGAGTTCTCACAGTATGTCACCAACATAATGTGTTCTCACAGTATGTCACCAACATTATGTGTTCTCACAGTATGTCACCAACATTATGTGTTCTCACAGTATGTCACCAACATTATGTGTTGTCACAGTATGTTATGAACATTATGTGTTCTCACTGTATGTCACCAACATTATGTGTTATCACAGTATGTCACCAACATTATGAGTTCTCACAGTATGTCACCTACATTATGTGTTCTCACAGTATGTCACCTACATTATGTATTCTCACAGTTTGTCACCTACATTATGAGTTCTCACAGTATGTCACCAACATTATGAGTTCTCACAGTATGTCACCAACATTATGTGATCTCACAGTATGTCACCAACATTATGTGTTCTCACAGTATGTCACCAACATTATGTGTTGTCACAGTATGTTATGAACATTATGTGTTCTCACTGTATGTCACCAACATTATGTGTTATCACAGTATGTCACCAACATTATGAGTTCTCACAGTATGCCACCTACATTATGTGTTCTCACAGTATGTCACCTACATTATGTATTCTCACAGTATGTCACCTACATTATGAGTTCTCACAGTATGTCACCAACATTATGAGTTCTCACAGTATGTCACCAACATTATGAGTTCTCACAATATGTCACCAACATTATGAGTTCTCACAGTATGTCACCAACATAATGTGTTCTCACAGTATGTCACCTACATTATGTGTTCTCACAGTATAGCACCTACATTATGTGTTTCTACAGTATGTCACCTACATTATGTGTTCTCACAGTATGTCACCTACATTATGTGTTCTCACAGTATGTCACCTACATTATGAGTTCTCACAGTATGTCACCTACATTATGAGTTCTCACAGTATGTCACCTACATTATGTGTTTCTACAGTATGTCACCTACATTATGTGTTCTCACAGTATGTCACCAAAATTATGTGTTCTCACAGTATGTCACCAACATTATGTGTTCTCACAGTATGTCACCTACATTATGTGTTCTCACAGTATGTCACCTTCATTATGTGTTCTCACAGTATGTCACCTACATTATGTGTTCTCACAGTATGTCACCAACATTATGTGTTCTCACAGTATGTCACCTACATTATGTGTTCTCACAGTATGTCACCTTCATTATGTGTTCTCACAGTATGTCACCAACATTATGTGTTCTCACAGTATGTCACCTTCATTATGTGTTCTCACAGTGATAGTTGGACATATTTGTTTTGTTCTCACGGTAAGAGTCAATCATTTTAATAATTTGTTTGTGACACTGTCATTCTCAATCATCAACCCTGATATAAATTATTTGAACTTATATTTTTTTCATGTAGTAAGTACATGTACGTATGTATACATATATATCAAATTATATATATACATATCTATCTATCTTGTTGTTTTGTAGATGTATAGAGACCTTGATGATTCAAATTCCAAACTTACAGATACTATTGTATATTCTCTGTTAGCTGCAGGTTAGTGATTTTTAAACATTGAATCATTGATACTTGGTAATTTGTTTTTCAGTTTACCTGAAACAACTTAATCTGACCAAAATTACTCTAAAGAGTTCAGTGTATTGATACATAGTATATATTTACATGTAAACTAAATCCTAAACCAGCTTTTTGCTTATCTTTTAATTATAAATTTCTGCCTTTAACAACTTTATGTTGCACCCTAGGATATATGTTTCATGTTGTTTACAAAGTTTTTAGACTATGTTACCATGTAACATTGGTTTCCATGAGTTGGCATGCAACTTCAAACTTTCTGGTGATCTTATGTGATTTTTTTTTATCACAGAGGTAAGGGGTAGTAAATGCTATAATGTAACAAAATTGAGGGTTTTTTCAAGTTTCATTTGTTCTGTAAGAATAATGGAGGAAAATAATGGGAAGAGGATTGTTGTAATTAATTAAAAGTTTTTAACTTTGCATCAGCAACACTTCAGCTATTTGTGAATAGAGCAAGGTTATTTTCATCCATGGATTTATCGATGAACAATTTCATGTTTGCATGTGATGTTAAAGTGTGTATTATTGTCTACTTTGTACTGGTGATCACTCTGAGCAACTTTTGGGTAAGGTGCTACTCACTGAGTCATTATGTGGAATGTATGCATACCACTCTCCTAGTCAAATTATCCTGTTACCAGTTGAACTAGTTAGTACTCCGTCTTCTTAATGCAGAGTACTAGTCAAGGCATCTCCCCACTCTTGAGATAGATGCTGTACCACTTATAACACCAAGGGGATGGAAAGAGAAACAATTAACCTGCTATTATTCTCATTAAATAGCTTCATTACTAATTGATATTTTTTGATTATAGCTAATGTGTGCATCCTGAGATATAACTTTTTAAACCTTGTGTTACTCATTTTGTTGACATCTTACTGTGACAGTTTTTAGTTTTGTTTGTAGAGAGTCGATCAGACAATACTTATTTAATTGATTAATTGTACACTCCTTATTTAAGGTATGCTTGCATTACTTGTGTGGTTGATGATCATGGCTGAATTAATTGTTGTATATAGAAACTTTGGACAAGGACTTAAAGAAAGAGGTTAGTAGCAACATATTTTAATATTGGTGTTATTCTGGGAATGTGGGATATTATATTTATCTATACATAAACCATATCTGTATTTAATTAAAAAGATTAGGGTGTATCTTGTGTTATGCTGGTAAAATAAATTGTTTCTATATATATTTAATTATATATACATACATGCATATAGATCAGATTGTATTAATGATTTTTATGCCTGAGTTGAGATTCTCTTCACTTATATCACTATATCAAGTAGGCAGTTCTGGGATGGTGGAGAAAAGCAGAGTGTTAAATAAAACCACCAACTTTCAACAAGAAAGCTAACAAATTTTGTTCAAACTAGGATCTATCAGATCTAGGTGAAGAACAGCAAATTTTGTCACACTGGGATCTGTCAGATCTATGTGAAGAACGGCAAATTTTGTCACATTGGTATCTGTCAGATCTAGGTGAAGAACAGCAAATTTTGTCACACTGGGATCTGTCAGATCTAGGTGAAGAACGGCAAATTTTGTCACACTTGGGATCTGTCAGATCTAGGTGAAGAACGGCAAATTTTGTCACACTTGGTATCTGTCGAGATCTAGGTGAAGAACAGCAAATTTTGTCACACTGGGATCTGTCAGATCTAGGTGAAGAACGGCAAATTTTGTCACACTGGTATCTGTCAGATCTAGGTGAAGAACGGCAAATTTTGTCACACTGGGATCTGTCAGATCTAGGTGAAGAACGGCAAATTTTGTCACACTAGGATCTGCAAGATCTAGGTGAAGAACAGCAAATTTTGTTCACACTGGGATTCGTCAGATCTAGGTGAAGAACGGCAAATTTTGTCACACTGGGATCTGTTAGATCTAGGTGAAGAACGGCAAATTTTGTCACACTAGGATCTGCCAGATCTAGGTGAAGAACAGCAAATTTGTTCACACTGGGATCTGTCAGATCTAGGTGAAGAAAGGAAAATTTTGTCACACTGGGATTTGTCAGATCTAGGTGAAGAACGGCAAATTTTGTCACACTGGGATCTGTCAGATCTAGGTGAAGAATGGCTAATTTTTTTCACACTAGGATCTGTCAGATCTAGGTAAAGAACGGCAAATTTTGTTCACACTGGGATCTGTCAGATCTAGATGAAGAAAGGCAAATTTTGTCACACTAGGATCTGTCAGATCTAGGTGAAGAACGGCAAATTTTGTCACACTGGGATCTGTCAGATCTAGGTGAAGAACGGCAAATTTTGTCACACTGGGATCTGTCAGATCTAGGTGAAGAACGGCAAATTTTGTTCACACTAGGATCTGTCAGATCTGGGTGAAAAACGGCAATGTGATCTTTTAGCATGTGATTTATCTTACATGTTTTCCTTATATATTTCTACTTTTTATTTCAGCATATGACAGAATGGCATCAGAAAACACAAGTCTACTGACTGGTAGAAGATCCAGACGACACTAACACTGGCCCAACACTGGCAACTGATATCATGTAGATAATACAGACACATAACTTAACATAAAACATTAAACTGTAAATACATGTATGTTTATAGATTTTTCATTTCCTCAGAACTCTATATTAACTATTTCTAGAACTATAATAGGACAAAATGATAAACTACTTAATATATATTTAACAATAAACAGATATTGTACCTGTCAGTTGTGCATAGTCTCAGCCAAGTGTTAACTATAAATAATATGACAGGTTTTTTGTTAAACCTAGATTAACATTATGTCTCTGGAAACAATGGCAATCATCATGTCAAGAAGGTATGTACCGTTTACATGGTAAACCATATATCATTATATAGCTGTGTACTTTCGAGCACTCAACCAATCAACTTCTTTCTTCCCTTAGGCCCTGAAATGCCTCATTTGCTCAATGGTAGAGCATCTGCCTTTAAACAGGAGGTCAGTGTTTCAAACTAGAGCTATCTCATACATAAGACTTTAAAATCTGAGATATTGCTTAGAATCCTTACCTGCCACTCAACATTTAGAGGAGTGGTATGCCTGTCTGCAGCATAATGACTCAGTGAGTTAGCACTTTACCTTAAAGTCATCCTTAGTAGACTCTATCACTTAGCAGGTCATAAAACATACTTGCACATCTTATCAAATCTCACGTATAAATGAACTTGTGCTTAGGTTAACCCCTAGAGATCAATAACCTTATACATGTACTTGTCTCCAATAGCTGATAAATTGCTTTTGTAAAAAAAAAACGACCAGTCCTCAGGCCCCGTCATTGATATTGTGATGAACTATTAGAAAATTCAACAAAACCTTAGATAACTTAAATTTCAAGAAAACTTTTGTCATAACACAAGAACACACCATGTTGAAGGCAAACAAGACTGCCATGCTTCTGGGGACATAATGCTAACCTAGCATTAGATGTTTAAGAGATTAACTTTATTTAACAAATGGCTATGATTATTTGTGTAATACATTGTATTTATTTTGTTTAATGTTTTAGTAATGTTTTATATATAAGGTAATTATTATTAAGTTTATTGGTAAAGTTAACATGTTACGATTATGTTACTAAAACTCAGGTTTGGAACACATAGCCTTGGTAGGCAGAACGCCGCAGAAGGTGTATATGTGTATGTGTCTAGTCATTTGTTCACTGAACTAGACAGTTGGTTTTGGTGTGTATACATGTGTCTAGTCATTCATTCACTGGACTAGACAGTCGGTTTTGGTGTGTATACATGTGTCTAGTCATTCATTCACTGAACTAGACAGTTGGTTTTGGTGTGTATACATGTGTCTAGTCATTCATTCACTGGACTAGACAGTCGGTTTTTGTGTTGGATATATTCATAATTGTCCGTGTTTTGCTATTTTGATACTTAATCATGTAATGCATAATAATATACACATATTGGTATGTACAAGTATGTAGGCATTTTATTGAACACAACATATAGTTTTTTGTTAAAGCATAGTGACATAATGATAAATTGTAATAATGTTTAAATAATGAAAACAAAAATAATGCAAGTAGTTAGACTTCTTTTAATTACAAAATGAATCATATCAATTTGTTAAGGTAATGTATGATAATGTAGTTATAGTTTTAATTTTTAAATCATTTATTTATCCAAATTTTTATGAATATATGTATATATATATTGCGGACTTCAGTAACACAAAAAAATGCATTTTTTTCTATGTACTAATTTTGTTTGTGATTTATCTAATTTAAAGTCAGTTTAACTGCTTTAACATGTTTAATCACTTGTAATTAAATAACCCTCTTTATCATCCAACTCCCCGTTACTAGGCAACACAAAATATTGTTTTCAGTGTTGGCTAGTATAGGTAAGTTGGATGATAAAAGGGAGTTACATTATTTAATCTTAAGCTCTTTTGTCCTAACCCTGAGCTAAATAAAGACAGATATTTGACAATTAACTTGATAAATTGAAATATTTTTTTCATTTGATTCATCACAAATACATAGAATTTTTTCAGTAAAAATACAAACAAAACATTATTAAGATTTGCAATACATGTATATAAAAAATATTTTATAGATTAATTTTTTTAAACACACATGGAAAATTTTTTGTTTTCTAAAATAGTGCCATATTTTTTTCACATTTTTAAATACTTATTAAATTTGTCTTTCATCGTTATAAAAATCCCCAAAACCTGTTACACTGACATGTTACGAACTTTATCATTGATAGATGTTGCATACTTGACCCCTCAAAATATTACGTATTGGAACCTTATAAATGTTAAATAGTCATTGGGTGAGCATATAGAGTCAAATAAATTGAATTACATGTACATGTAGTTATCTTATTTTGATGATCAAATAACTTATTACTGGAGTGAACCCACTTCTAAAATACAGCATAGTAGCTATAATACAGTCTATTACATAGCTTTGGGTTATTTTATTATCATCTTTTTTTTTTTTTTTTTTTTCTTTTTTGTAAATAAATAAACAAACATTGCTTAAAAGAATTGGCATTAATGATGTTGAATAAATAGTAATGAGTTAATGATTGTGAACATATTCATGTTTGAACAGTTTTACTATTATTGGGGTTTAAAGACTGGATTTTGTTAGTTGAGTACTTTGTTATGGTCATGATGACTGTGATATACATTGCTTCTGTTTTCTATATCACTGATCGATTAAGGAATATATCAATAAACATTTTATATCTTGTTAGATTTATATTGTTTTTACTTTTAAATTTTATTTAAATAAATAATATCTTATAGAATTAATCAGCATAATTAATACATGTACGTGATCAAAAACCATAAAAATTTCTATAGAAACAGAAAACATTTAATTATGACACAAATTCCATGAATGATGCTATTTTCAACTTGCTGGAATAAATTGCAAAATAGTTATTGTCATACCCCTCACATTCGTTTCAGATTTAGCATCGTGTGTTGAGTCCATTGAGGACATACTGCCTCTATAAAATTATGCATCTATACAGGTGAGCCATCTTATTATTTCTGCCATCTTGCACCTGACATTGTAAACTTAGATGTCATGTCACAGCCAATGAAATGTGATCTTAAATTTAACTGAAATTTGTTTCACATTAAAATTATGGGGTATCCAGTGAATTCATGTAATATACTTATCAAAATGTCAAGCTCTATCAATAATTAAAATATTTGCTGTAAGTTATTATAAATGTCTATCTGCTATCTGAGTCATTGTGTGACTTACATATATGTGTATTACACAGTTTTCATACAAATACATTATTTTGTATTCATTTACCAATGACTTTGGACAGCTAACAGAAACAATAAAGAATTGTATCCTGTGGTTTGTGTCAAGAAAATCATACTTCTACATGACCCTATTTCTAATTCAGGTGACCTTATAATAGCCATTTAGCCTAAAGCGTTGACAAACAGATCACAAAGCTTCTTACTCTCTGGAATGGTAAATGACGAGCAAATCTTACTGTGATCAAAATTTGTCATTTCACTTCCTGATAGTTTTCTCCAGGCCCCAGTTTCACAATCATTCCTTAACTAAGATTTCCCTTAACGTAAAATGGGCAATTTTGAAATAATTTTGTTAATTTTTAAAATATTCAAGAATTTAAAGTGCCAGTTTTGAAGATCACTTCAAGCTTACAACTTTGAACATTTGTATTATGTTTTGTCAGAAAACTTTATCCATAGTTCCAAAAACGATTGGCAAAATTTGCTACATTTCAGTTAAAGAAAATCTTAGTTAAGAAATGATTGTGAAACTGGGGCCAGGTATTATTGTTTCCTTTACAATCCCAAAACAGACTGCCTTAATCTTGTTGTTACGAGAATCTTGGAGGGTGGGGTCAGGTCGTGGGGAGACAGGTGTTAAAAACATTGCTCCTTGCAAAAATCTTCCAACTTATTTTACAACCAGTGTTTTTTAAATACAAGAGAAACCATTTTTCTGCACTAGATTAATGATATACATGTATGAGATAAAATTCTCCATACAGTATAATTACATGTATATGCATCATACATTTTTATAACGAAAAAAAGCCACTTTTAAAAAATAGAGTTCTTTATTATTTAAAATCACATTAACAAATTAATAAAGTCTGGGAATTAATATATAACAAATTCATTAATAAATAATTTCAACATTAATCATCAATTATTAAAGTTAAATTACTACAATGATCATGATTAAAAATGGGGTATTAAAATTCTCGTAATTTAATTATAAAATAATATTTTGTTATACACAATAATACCCCTCTCTCTTCCAACAATAATGAAAAAAATTACAATAATCATGATGATTAATGGGGTCTTAATATTTATTCTTGTAATTAAACTTCTAAATTCAATACATGTATAGTTTATATATAAATTTTATACCTCTCTATCTGCACACAATTATTAAAACTGATATGACATCTCTACACCTCTCTCTCTCTCTCTCTCTCTCTCTCTCTCTCTCTCTCTCTCTCTCTCTCTCTCTCTTTCTCTCTCTCTCTCTCAATATGAACACAAAAAAAAACATTTAATTTATTTTATGATACATTTACATATTTCTATCATCAAATACCAATTTAACATTCCATTTAAATGAAAAGTTAAAACTTCACGACAGAGTTAAATGATATGTTCATTTACTAAAGCAAAACCTGTACATATTAAAGTCACATTATGAATGCCCAATGGTCAAATAACATCATTTTAAATTAGTGTCTAGCTTTTCAAGAGTCGGAGTTAATGATATGTTCATTACATAAAATCTGTATGTCAAGCATTATGAATGCCCAACAATGGTAAAACAACATCATTTTAAAAAAGCGGCTAGCTCTTCAGGAGTCACATTGCCACCTGTAATCACCACAACCACCTTTTTATTAGCCACATCTGGCACTTTATTGTTAACTAATGCTGCCATTGCAGCACATCCTGATGGCTCAACTACAAATCCTCGGTGAAATAACAAATTCATAGAGTCAATTATTTCTTGGTCCGTGACAAGGAGAACATCTTCCACAAATTCTTTACAGTGTTGATAGGTTATTTTTCCTGAAATATAAAAACAAATTCCTAGTAAGAATATGTCAAACACTCTTTAAGAGTCTGTCAAACACTCTATAAGAGTCTGTCAAACATTCTACAAGAGTCTGTCAAACGCTCTATAAGAGTCTGTTAAACATTCTATAAGAGTCTGTAAAACACTCTATAAGAGTCTGTCAAACATTCTATTAGAGACTGTCAAACACTCTATAAGAGTCTGTCAAACACTCTGTAAGAGTCTGTCAAACACTCTTTAAGGGTCTGTCAAACACTCTAAGAGTCTGTCAAACATTCTATAAGAGACTGTCAAACACTCTATAAGAGTCTGTCAAACATTCTATAAGAGTCTGTCAAACACTCTATAAGAGTCTGTCAAACACTCTGTAAGAGTCTATCAAACACTCTATAAGGGTCTGTCAAACACTATAAGGGTCTGTCAAACACTCTGTAAGAGTCTGTCAAACACTCTGTAAGAGTCTATCAAACACTCTATAAGGGTCTGTCAAACACTATAAGGGTCTGTCAAACACTCTAAGAGTCTGTCAAACACTCTGTAATACAGAGTCTGTCAAACACTCTATAAGAGTCTGTCAAACACTATAAGGGTCTGTCAAACACTCTAAGAGTCTGTCAAACATTCTGTAAGAGTCTGTCAAACACTCTAAAAGGGTCTGTCAAACACTCTATAAGAGTCTGTCAAACACTCTATAAGTCTGTCAAACACTCTATAAGAGTCTGTCAAACACTCTATAAGGGTTTGTCAAACACTCTATAAGAGTCTGTCAAACACTCTATAAGAGTCTGTCAACACTCTATAAGGGTCTCTCAAACACTCTATAAGGGTCTCTCAAACACTCTATAAGAGTATGTCAAACATTTTAAAAGAGTCTGTCAAACACTCTATAAGGGTCTGTCAAACACTCTATAAGAGTCTGTCAAACACTCTATAAGGGTTTGTCAAACACTCTATAAAAGTCTGTCAAACACCCTATAAGGGTCTGTCAAACACTCTATAAGGGTCTGTCAAACACTCTATAAGAGTCTGTCAAACACTCTATAAAAGTCTGTCAAACACTCTATAAGGGTCTGTCAAACATTCTATAAGAGTCTGTCAAACAATCTATATGGGTCTGTCAAACATTCTACAAGAGTCTGTCAAACACTATATAAGAGTCTGTCAAACACTCTTTAAGAGTCTGTCAAACACTCTACGGGAGTCTGTCAAACATTCTTTAAGAGTCTGTCAAACATTCTACAGGAGTCTGACAAACACTATAAGAGTCTGTCAAACATTCTAAAAGAGTCCGTCAAACACTCTATAAAAGTCTGTCAAACACTCTATTAGGGCCTGTCAAACACTCTATAAGGGCCTGTCAAACACTCTATAAGAGTCTGTCAAACATTCTATATCAGACTGTCAAATATTCTATAAGAGTCTGTCAAACACTCTATAAGGGTCTGTCAAACACTCTATAAGAGTCTGTCAAACATTCTATAAGAGTCTGTCAAACACTCTATAAAAGTCTGTCAAACATTCTATAAGAGTCTGTCAAACATTCTATAAAAGTCTGTCAAACATTCTATAAGAGTCCGTCAAACACTCTATAAGGGTCTGTCAAACACTCTATAAGAGTCTGTCAAACATTCTATAAGAGTCCATCAAACACTCTATAAAAGTCTGTCAAACATTCTATAAGGGTCTGTAAAACACTCTATAAGAGTCTGTGAATCATTCTATATTAAAGGCTTATATTAATCAAGTTTTCAGTGTGAAATAAATGAATGTATTGGTCAACTTTTTGCTGAATTTAAATACTAGTAAATGAAAAACTACAAAATTCCTGAGGTGACAAACATGATAAAGGCTTTGGTCTTTGTTTCTTAAATACATCTACACCATTTTTCAATAAAAAAATCATTTACACAATGATTCCTTAGCAATATTTTATGATACTACACATAAACAGTTAAAAAAGAACTAAAATACTTATGAATAAAGATGTCATGATTTTCAAAATGACAAGTTAGATCAATAATATTTTAAAAACTAATATTATTCTGATTTTTATTTGCCAAAGTGATGAAATGATTGGGCAACTGGGACCAGTTTACCAAATTTAAGTAGGTGATAAACAAGATAATTGCTATTATATATATAATTGACAAAAAATGTTCTTGTCTTAAATGTTAGCATGCACTTACCTGCATATGGTGGCGCTAATCCTGCAGCAATAGTTTTTACTGTTGGTAAACTTACAGCTTCACCTTTCTTAAAACTTTCATACATACATGCAGCTGTGAAACAAAAGGAACTAGTATGAAGCATTTATTGTTGCTTAATTCATCAGTACAGTATTTTCAAAGCTGTGCAAAAATAATGTAAATTGGAACTCTGACACAAGAGTACCTGACATATAGTCTGCAAGAGGTTCCAGATTTTAGATTGGTTCAAGCATTACTCTTGTTATACATAATACATGTACAGTTAAACTTAATTGTAATGCCTCTTGCTATCTAATTTACAGTTTCAGATTGCAAGTCATAAAAATCCATTTCTGCTGCATACTGCATATTATTTACAACTAACTACCCCACCCACCCATCCAATACTTATTTAATATTATGGCAAAAATTTTACTGAAAAAATGAAATTGAAAAATTGAGCTTTTGCTGCATAAATAAAAATTTTATTAAAATTTAAGACAATGCGATTCCAGAAATTATGGTAGTCATTTTCTTATAACACCATTACATTTACCTCCCTCTGGTTCAACAGCATAAATCCTACAATCTTGAAGACCAGATAACTTTAATCCAGCTGCTATTCCAGACACTAACCCTCCTCCCCCGCAACAAACTAATACAACATCTGGTTTAACTCCTGATTCCAATATTTCCAATGCTATGCTAAAATATTAATGTAAAAACTGGAATTAATATGATACAAAATGGCTAAAAGCAATTGTGTAATCCAGAAAATCCAGTATATACTCTAAAGGGTACTGTCTAGGAACATTGTTGTCACTGTTGTTTCGTTCAAATAATTGGATTGCACTGGATAAACGCATGGTGTTTTATGCCCCAGTCAAGATTCTTTTTCTTATATCAAGACAGTCAATTCTGGGATGGTGGACGAAACTGGGGTGCCTGGAGAAAACAACCAATCTTTAGCAAGTGCAGCCATAAACTTTCTCACACTAGGATCTGCCAGAGCGGGATTCGACCCTAGAAGGTGAGAGGCATTGTGATCTGTAATTGTGCACTTTTGACCACTAGGCCATCGAGGCCTCCTTGGCTTTGATATGGGATTTGTATCTAAAATGAGAGCTGTTATAAAAACTTTAACCAAAAACTCCGACATTTGTCTATCAGAAAACCAAAACCAAAATCACTTGCTGATGTTGTCGCTGCATTTTACTAGTTCATACTGTACAGAAAAGAAAAGCTTAGATATCAGCAAAGTTATATTAGGATCAGGCCTTGGTGTGTACCTCACATACATTTTCTTACATAATCAGGAAAATATGATTCTGATATTTGATTAAAGGAATAACAAAAAATGTCAATTATAAACATTCTCAAAGCAAGATGAACTTCAGGAAATACTTATAACAAAACTATTATGTAGGAAATAAAAAAGAGAACAGTGAAGTGAATACCAATGGTACAGGAACCAACAAACAACACAGTCATATCTAAAAAATAAAGTGCTGAAGTAAAAATGGGAATACCAATGAAAATATGGAAAATAAAGAGCATTTGAAAGAAGCAAAAGGAACTGATTGAAATAAAATTAGCTGGTGTGACATTGGGAGAGTTAAATGATGTTAAGATTATAGGTGAATACCGTACAGTGATTTGTTTGTCTGAGAAATACCTACCTACCACATCCTGATATGAGCATCTTATCATCATATGAGTGACAGAAGTAATTTTCTTCCTGTATCTCATACTTGTGTATAGCTTGTTCAATCTCTGAACTCAAGTACATCTCAATTTTACAGTTGTTACCATAGTAACTCTGAAGTCAAAGTTCAACACCATGGTGTCAATCATACTATTATTTCTGATTTCGTTTTTTTTTGTTTTTTTTTTCAAAATGCAAATAAAATTCAGTAGCGCTAAGCACAGTTTGTAGTTAAGCAAGAATTAGTAAGGCTCAAAACCTAATGTTAGACACAGACAGAATTGAATTATTACAAGTACGAAAAAAATACTCTAAAGACTAGATGTAAATTATAAAGCACTTCAAAATGTAGTAATTGACTCCAACTAAAAGTGCTTGCAAAAATTAAAAATTAAAAATGTAAGTTAAAAAAGAATAAACAGATTAAAATAAATTAGCTATACATTCTGAATTTTAGTCCATATTAGATTTTAAGCCCTGTAAAGCAGATATACATGTACAGTACAATAAAACCATGCCCGTTACCATTGATTACCTATTTACTCATACATGTAAAAACTATATTCAAAGAAAAATCACACATTTTCTTATTCCATGTATCATCAGGTAACACATTCCTTTTCTTCAATTGCCATGGATACTGGTAACATACAGGTCACAATGATTCTAGTTTTTATGGCAACACTATAATAAAAACAATAAAAAGCAAGAGAAAGAAATCTTCTTATGTACCTTCCATAACCAGCCATTAGGGACAAATCATCAAAAGAATGAAGAAAATTGCAGCCATTTTCTTTGACATATCTATCTACAGTTTTCTGGATATCTGCTGTTGCAGTCTGCTCAACTTTTATCCCGTACTCCTGGAATTTAAACAACCATAAGTTATTTGGATTGCCAATATAAATAATAACTTACTGCACATCTTAACTGAAATATATACACTGTACATGTAGCCTCTTCAAATGATTTTTTTTCCAACATGAAGTGTTTATGTCATTGAAAAGATAACACTAACAAAGGCAAAAAATTACAAGTCTCTTAAAAAGATACCACAGCTAGCAGCATTGTACATTATAACAGGATCACTACAAGAACAACTACTTTCAATCATCAATAATTTTCTGTGAAAAAAAAGAATTAAAAAATGATTTTAACATGTAAATATGGCATCATTATTTGAATGTGTTTATCAGATAGAGAAAATCAATGTAGCAATAACTTTTAAATTTTTCATGTTAACAGTATATTTTATGATTATAAATAAAAATGAATTCTATCAAAGTGTATTCGATCAGAAATAATTGAGTCAGCAGTTCAGTATAATATGCTACCCCCGACTCTGATACTACTGATAAATTACAATCAAATCTTAAAAGATTAACAAAGTATATTGATAATGTTTACAATTTTGACTGTATGGATGCAAACATTTTAAATAGGCTGCACCATAAACTTAACTTTGGACACTGATAGACACTGTTTAGACACTGTCAAAATGAGCCTAAACATTAAGTAGCCAAAATAGCACACAGGTAACCATAGTGACAGTTTCATGCAATAAAACTCATCTGTTCAACCAGATAAGCTAAATACCTACCTTTATTAATTTAACTCTACTAGATGGCGCCGTTAATGGCATTATACATATACCAGACAAATCAAGTTTATTCAAAGCATATGCAAAAGCCTTCCCATAATTCCCAGCTGACATGGTAATGGCTAACTTATTGCCACTCTTGACATCTTCTGGTAGATGTGCCATTTGGTTTGCAACTCCTCTCAGCTTAAAGGAACCTGAAATGAAAAAAAATATTGATTCAAAATAGTGTCTGTAGATTTTTTTTTTTTTTTTGGGGTTAACCAAAATTTTAAGAAAAATAAGTTGCCCTCAGAAAGCAGACATGATGTCCAAAAAGTATAATAGTTACTTCAATACATTTGTTTTCTTTATGTCTCATTTACCACTATGATAGCTCAGTTGGTAGAGTGCTCGCTTTATATGTGGAAGGTCAAGGGTTCGAACCCCAGCTGGGTCTGACCAAGACATGAAAAGTGGTACTGACTGTTCTTTCGCAAAGCACTCTGCATTTAGAAATGAAAGACACTGGGTTTTTTAAAACCTATCCCTTTTGTCACAGCAGGCAGGCATTGTTAAAGAACCCTCCCTGCACATTGCCCTATGCATACTGCAAAGGTCAAAATTTCGGCCACTTCACCTATAGCTGGTGACGTCTCAATATAAATGAAATTTTCTTGACTGGGACATAAACTCTATCAAATCAATCAATCAATTTATGTCTTATTTTATTCATTTAATCTATTAGTATAAAAAACTACTGATTGCAGTCCTGACATTTTGAGTTTTCAAGAAAGTTTGATTTCCCATAGAAAGGGAAAACAATCCAAGGATTACCCAAAATTAAATCTTTCCAGATGAAATCACTCCCTTCAAATTTTTGACTTTTAGAATATAACAGTTGATAATAATGGCATTTACTGCCAATAAAGTAATATATGTCTATTTGTGTAACCTTGCCATTGACCCTTTTGCTGCAGTGAAAAATAAAACTACATCTTTAACTTTTGTCACATACAAGTACTATTGTTTGAGTCATTGTTTGTGAAAGTGAATTATTCGAAACTTTTAAAAAAATTCTTATTCACCTAAGTTAAGTTTGGTATTTTTTATTTTTTTAAGACTAGGCATAAATGAAAATTGATATGTACATAACAATTTCCAAAGAATTTTTCTGTAAAAAGGAAACTGTTGCTTCTATGGGAATTTTACATGTCAAAAATGATGACATTTAAATCAAAAGCGATGTTCTTGATAATGCAATACACCATAAAATGATAAACCATTTGCCTTGTTTTTCAAAATGAAGATTTCCCATAGTAGCAACTTTTTACTGTGTGCAGAAATATTTCATGGTAATTTAGGGATGTGCATAAATAAATTTCCCATTATGACTCCACTCGAGTAAGAGAAATACATAACTAAATTTAAGCTTATAAGATTTTCTATGAAAATTAAGCATAATTCACCCGATCACAAACAATCTCTAACAGTAATCAGTAGTATTAATATTACAACTGATATACAAAATGACCTCTGTAACACTGAGGGGGGTCTAGTCACTTGCAATGGAATGCATGCAGTAATTGTAACATGGGGGGTGGGGGAGTGGGGTTCTAGTCACTTGCAATGGAATGCAAGCAGTAATTGTATTACAGATTTCATAATTACTGCATGCCTAAATGGACATCTCCCATGAGAACCATCAAACCAGATATGGTAAGCTATTTGGTTTACAACATTAGCTATAGTTCTGATTCATCAAAACAGTTTTTCAGGATCTCAATTATTTGCAATTATTAGGACATAATACGGTACCATTAATTTCAATACAAAGTAAATTTTTACCTGTAGTTTGCATGTTTTCTAGTTTAAGTGACAGATCTATACTCTGGTCAACAGACGGAAAAAATGATGTCATCTTCTGTAACAATGGTGTCTCGTTAACTCCTAATGGGCTCTCTGATATCACACTCTGTGCACATTTTATATCTTTTAGATTCACAAGTTTATCTTCATGCATGTTGATGTTTTATTGTCTACTGATGTTTTCTTATTTAATAATTCTGTTTTCTAATTGGTCAATTTACTATAAATTTAAAAATATAATTTTCATGAATTTATATCGTTCAATTTATGTTTAAGTAAATACGTTACAAATAAATCTTATAGAGGTTAACAGTGTGTTGAAGAAAAGCGACACTATTAAATTTTGTACACGAGAGAGAGAGAGAGAGAGAGAGAGAGAGAGAGAGAGAGAGAGAGAGAGAGAGATTTAACTTTTCTGATGCAGTATCAATTTGAATAAACCATTTAATAGGTAGATTTGGCTATAATGACAGTGACAACAGTTGACATACGCTGTGTCATGTTTTATTGGTGACAAAACCACGTGAGAAATCTTACCTTGTTGTGCATGTTTACGTGAACACGGAACACGCCTACAGTTGTACTAAATGGTGTAGCATAAAACGCACAAACACCCAGTTATACTACTTAGTGTAGCAGTTGCACACTAAGTAACACTCAAATCGACACCGACACCAAAAGCGGTTACAAGTATTTGTTATTCAGAAGGCGCATTAGTGCAATATCAATTTTTAAATAAATTAATTGTGTATTGTCATAGAAAACAGACCAGTATACGAATATTGGACTTCAAAACTGAAAAAACATTTTGTCAAATCATTGTGACACAAAATCAGCCAGAGTAAGCATATCCAAACCACAACACTACAAACAATTTTATCACATTTTATTGAAAGAATCAAGCCAGTGTTAGTATGCTTGACCATAGTACTACAAACAATTTCATTGAATTATAGTGACAGAATCCAACCATTGTTAACATACTGGACTACAGTACTACCATTAAAGTGACAGAATCCAGCCAGTATAAGCATGCATACCAAACCAAAACACTACAAACAATTTAATCACACGATAGTGACAGAATCCAGCCAGTGTCAGCATACTGGATTTCAACTCAACAATTTTATCACACGATAGTAACAGAATTCAGCAAGTGTCAGCATAATCGATTACAACTCAACAATTTTATCACACGATAGTAACAGAATGCAACCAGTGTCAGCATACTGGATAACAACTCATCAATTGAATCACATGATAGTGACAGAATCCAACCAGTGTCAGCATACTGGATTATAGCAATACAAACATTTTAATCACTCTAGTGACAGAATCAAGTCAGTGTCAGCATACTAGACTACACCAATACATATTTATCACATGTTTGACAGAATCCAGTCAGTGTTAGCATGCTGGACAACACTACAGATTTATCACATGATAGTGACACAATTCAGCCATAGTCAGCATACTGAATTACAGCAATAC
This sequence comes from Tegillarca granosa, assembly GCA_029721355.1. Classification (NCBI taxonomy): domain Eukaryota; kingdom Metazoa; phylum Mollusca; class Bivalvia; order Arcoida; family Arcidae; genus Tegillarca; species Tegillarca granosa. Next base: position 45,388,864 of record CM056599.1, on the reverse strand, counting down.
AAACGATTGTATCACATGATAGTGACAGAATCCAGACAGTTTTAGCATATTGGATTATAACACATTCTGTTTTATTGCATGATGACAAAATCCAGCCAGTATAAGCATATTGGATAAAACTCTACAAACTGTTTATATTGCAAAATCCAGCCAGTGTTAGCATTCTTGTTCACAACACTACAAACAATTTTATCCCATTATAGTGACAGAATACAGCCAGTGTTAGCATAATGACAACACTTCAAACAATTTTATATCACATTACAGTGACAAAATCCAGCCAGTGCCAGCATACTGGATTTCAACACTACAAACAATTTAATCACATGATGACAGAATCCAGCCAGTGTAAGCATCCTGGATTTCAACACAATTTAATCACATGATAGTGACAGAATCCAGCTAGTGTCAGCATGCTGGATTACAACACTACAAACAGTTTTATCACATGATAGTGACAGATTCCAGCCAGTATAAGCATACTGGATTTCAACACTACAAACACTTTAATCATGATAGTGACAGAATCCAGCCAGTGTCAGCATCCTGGATTTCAACACTACAATTTAATCACATAATAGTGACAGAATCCAGCCAGTGTCAGCATGCTGGATTACAACACTACAAACAGTTTTATCACATGATAGTGACAGATTCCAGCCAGTATAAGCATACTGGATTTCAACCCTACAAACACTTTAATCACATGATAGTGAAGAATCCAGCCAGTGTCAGCATGCTTGATTTCAACACTACAATTTAATCACATGATAGTGACAGAATCCAGCCAGTGTCAGCATGCTGGATTAAAGCAATACAAACATATTTATCACATGGCAGTGACAGAATCCAGCCAGTGTCAGTATACTGGATTACTACACTACAAACAATTTTATTCACTTGTAAATTAAAGTTGCAGAATCCAGCCAGTGTCAGTAAATTGGACTAAACACAACTAACACTATTACTATAATATAGTAGCAAAGAGCTAACCAGTAAGATAGCAAGAAGGTTCTGAAAAAATGGTTTGATGCACCAGAAACAAATTGCAAATTGTAGATAGCATACCGTCTCTGGTTTGAATGGAGATGTTTGGCTATCAAAAAATGTACAGCTCTATCACTGATTTTGTTAAATATCTATTGAATTACCATTAATCACACCATAGTTATAAAGAATAATAATAATAATAATAATAAACAACAACCAATCCATTTTTTACATATATCAAGCAAACATTTTATTAAATAAAGAAACTTAATGGGTTTAGATTTAACAGTAATATATAATTTTGTAGGTTTGCTGGATAAAAAATAAACAATAATGACAAAATAAAAATACAATTTACTTAAAATTCAAAACATTCAAAGCAACAAACTCTTATATACAAATTATATATAACAAAAATATAGCAAACAAATTAATAAAATAAAGTCATATATTATGATTTTAATCTAGCTCTTGGTCAAATTGCACAATTTTGCTGAAATGTCTTTTAACAAGAAGTACATGTATTAAGCTGTCTTGTTGTTACCACAAGTTAATTACAATATGGTATAAGGAAATAAAGTTGACATTTGGGTCAGGGTAACCTTTCATCCAACTTTGTGACACAACAGTTGACATCTTTATTTGATTTTTAAATTAGCTTCTGGTCCCTTAAGAATCACAAGATAATAATACACATGACACCATCATAACTTAACGAAAAGTTGTCTCCCTTACATGATGCTGACCACTATTCTGTGGTCAAAACATTACTTACTGGTGTCCCTAATATGTCTATATCAAAAAGCTAGTTATATAAGTAATGTACATTAAAGTGGCCTAACAAGGTCATATACATCACTTCAAGGAGGGGGGGTTATAACACATCAATGTAAAATGGATCACTTTAAGGTGTGACTTATCACTTCAGGGGGTATATAACTTAAATGTGAAATAAAATCATTTCAGGGGGGTATACAACTTCAATATGAAATACATCATTTTAAGGTGTGATTGATCATTTCAAGGGGGTATATCACTTTAATGTGAAAGATATCACTTCAAGTAGGATATCACTTCAAGGTGTGACAGATAAGTAAGGTGTGATAGATCACTGACAGGTTTGATAGATCACTCTAAGATGTGATAGATCACTTCAAGATCTAACAGATCCATTAATGGTGTAATCAATCACTTTAAGGTGTAATAGATGGCTTCATTGTGTTATAGATCACTTCAAGATGAAACAGATCACTTCAAGATGAAACAGATCACTTCAAGGTGTGATAAAACATTTCAATGTGTGATAGATCACATTAAGGTGTAAAGATCACTTTAAGGTGATAGATCACATCCAGATGAAATAGATCACTTCAAGGTGTGATGGATCACTTCAAAGTGTGATGGATCATTTAAAGGTAGGATATATTACTTCTAGATAAAAGTATATCACTTTAAGGTGAGATATATCACTCTAAGGAGGGAGTATATCACTTCAAGATAGGATATATCACATAAGGTAGTGTATATCACTTCAAGGTGTGTAGATTGTTTTAAGTTAGGGTATATCTCTTCAGGGTAGGATATATACCACACTTAAGTGGATATCACTTCAGGATAGGATATATCACTTGAAGGTTGGTATATCACAAGATAGGCATATTTATGATATGACTACTGTACAGACAATGATATACATTGTATATTTTACAATATTAAAACACTGGTTGTAGAATTATGTACATTTTAAAAAAATGTTGAAGCCATGTATTAAAAACTGATATTTTTTCTTGTCAGTGGAATGTTTTTAAACACCAAAGACCAGCAATTTATTTTTAAATTTTTTAAATAATGGAAAAAATTACATATAGTTTCATGCCTTGTTACACTGGTGTCAAATTAACATGAAAATTAAAAGTTTTCCTGCTTCACACACACACACACACACACACACACACACACACACACACACACGTACGTAACATATTGGATTAATTGGGCATAGTAGTTTGGTGGTTATCATCTTTTGTTGTATTACTCAGTATACTAGTCCTCAGACTTATGCTTTTAACACTGATTTACTATTAGACACATTTGGTGGGAAAATAACAAACCATCACATAAGACCTGATTTTAAGTTACAAGTGCCTAAGTGGAATGTTTTATAAGGAGGAATATTTGCTACCTTATAAACTGTGAAAATCAATTCATTGAGAGATTTTATTTGTTAAATGTCAAACAGAAATTGCTTCGTTTCACCTTTGTCAGATTTTTTCATCTTGCCCATTGATATTTACATGATAAATTTAAGTGGTACCCATTATGATGCTAAAATTTCACAATATCAGGTTAAAACTCTCAACTGTAAACTAATAAATCCCTATAATTTCATGTCATAAAAAAAATGATCCCTGTTTTGCACTGTGTGAAGAAATTCTTGACATTTAAAAACAGATTCTCAGTTTGAACTTCGAATGTGTTAAATTCACTTGATTGCAAATATTTACTTCCACCAAGAAATAACAGCACATGCTGACCATCTCAATTTTGAGAAAACAGCAATTACCGACACAATATGGCAGCCTTTGCACTGTATTTGTTACTTTGCAGTTCATTTATTTTTTTAATTTGTTGGGATGTACATTGATTCAGAAGTAATATTATCTGCTTTGTCCAATGAATTCTTGTCAGCTTTGATTGCTTCCTTGATCTGTTGTTTTAGACATCACCATTCTCAAGATATTAAACATAGAATGACAAAACTTAAGACTGCGTAAAGAATTTAGTCTACATACGATATTGTAGTCTAGTGGTCTTTATATTAAGGTGGCTACTATGACCGGTTTTACTGCATGTGTACAGGTCAAAAAACAAAACAATACATTAGTGATATATGATGTGTGTTACAAGATGTAGCTGAAATTCTGAGACAAAAAACCATGAGTACACAATGTCTTAATAAATAACACTAAAATTTGTGATCAAGGGAAGGTGATTAGCATAACAAAATGAGGAGGAACTTAGCAAAGATGATAATAATTATATACTGTTCTCTGATTTCTTATGAACTATATAAAGCTATGGTCACACAATCAATCTTAACAAAATAATGTATGTTTACATAAATCCCATTCTAAGCAACAATTTCAGTGTTTTTAGTCTTCTTATTTATGTATTCAATTCCCCATACAATACAATAAAAATAATTACAAAATAAGCCATACAATAAATCAAGTTACAATTTACAATGGATTTCAAGAACATGAATTTCAACAATTAAAACTTAATGTATATGCATGCATGATAATCAATGTCCCACAATTTTATGAACTTCAGGTGGAAATGCTGCATATTAAACTGACAGTTTTCCTCTCATTACCAAACATTAAAACCTTCAACAAAAACATTTCAAACAAGAGCTTTTAGTGAAGCAAGACACCCCCCCACCCCACACACACACACACATCCATTGCATTGTTTATCATTCCTAACAAGTTTCATTAAATTCTGAACAAAAATTACCTAGCCTGAACAAAAACAATGATTCAAAAAATTAAAAGGGTCATAACTTATTGTAAAATCATCAAACTAGAACAGGAAAATAACATAATAACATACAAAACTACACACCAAGTTAATCATTCCTACAAAGTTTCATAAAAATCTGTGCAAGGATTACAGAGATCAAGTATGGAAAAAAATAATTATTGAAAAATTACAAAGGGCCATAACTCTTAGAAAATCAATGAGCCCAGACAAGAAAATCAATATGTCACATAAGATAATGACCAAACCTGAACTTTTTCAATAAAATGTTCAAATGGCCTCTGCCAAGAGGCAACATTCTTATACACTATTTTAATAATGCTTTTTAACTTAGGTTTTCTCACAAACATAAATCATTTCTTGAACAATATATCACAGTAATTCTTTTAAAAAAATAATGGTTTCCATTTTTCATGTGGCAATGTTTCGGACAAATGGATAATCATTTAACCAGGTGGAAATAAAATTTATAATTAATAATGACTTTATTCACACAGCAATGAAAATAGAAGCATAGCATACATGTATATTTGGTAATTTGAGGTCCAAGGTACTTGAAGGTTACTCGTTATACCTACTATACTTTATAATTTGAGGTCCAAGGTACTTGAAGGTTACTAGCCATACTCAGCTCAGTAATCTGTTATTGGGGATTTTAAGTAATTTTGCATGTTAATTTATACATTATATACATGTACATTTGTAAGACAACTAATGACTATTTTTCTCCACAAACAGAGAAATGTTGTTAAAAACTTAACATCAAATGTTTAGAATTGTATACCAGCAAAAATAAACTTTGAAAATCATTTTTAATTACAGTGAAACCAACACAATGATAGCAATATGTGTATGATACATGGTGTATCATTTACATCAAGTTGTACATTTATAAATAAACACAAGATTTCGCGGAATCAAATGTCTCGCCTGGTTGATATGGACTTTAACATAAGCTTTCACATTTTGACACACCAACATTGGAAAAGAAACACCTAAGTCTCGCCTTATGGTGTTGCCAGGCTCGACAAAAATTAATAAAGACATCAACACTTTACCTTGTATATAAACTACAATATAATATCTTATCAACTGTTAATACAATATCACAATTATAACACTTGAGTCAGGTAACATTCATGTTTGATTTTAAATTGGTATAATATCAAGTTACCTCTTCCTATAAATCAATTACATGTATGTAAAAAATTAAACATTAAACAAATATATAACGTTTGATTTCATAAACAATGAAAGCTAGTACATGTGTACCTTGTATTTTACAAATTTTTTACAATGAAAGCTAGTACTTTTACAAATTATACAAAAATTTTATAATAAACTAAAACTGGTATCTCATATCTCACAAATAATACACAAGTTTAATAAACAATAAAAGCAGGTACATGTACCACATTACATTTTATATTATACACAGGTTTCATTATAACAATAGAAGCAGGTCACCATATATGTTATAAATTATACACTATTTCATAAACAATGACAAATAGTCCATTCATCACATACAATGTATCTCACAAATTATACACAAATTACTTAAACAATTAATGCTAGTACTTTTAGTGTAACTCGACATGTACTTCAAAGATTATACACCGATTTCATAAACATTGAAAGATAGTACATTTTTGTGTACCTCAAAGATCCAATAAATTACACACAGATTTTATAGGCATGCTCATATCTCATTAAATATACACAGATCACAGGCACTTGTTTCTGACTTAAAAATACCTGTATATAACAATATACCTTGATTTAACACAAAGTATTTACCTTCAAGCTTTACCCAATGTTGACCCATCAAAATGTTGGTTATTTTCTAATTAAATCAGGTAAATTTTCAATCAAAATCAATAGTTTTTGAAATTAACATTTTTACTTTAAAAAACCATGTCCATTGTTTCTGTTAGCATTATTTTGAACAATATTATTGAATTTAAAGTTCATACCACTATGGCTCAAACTGCTACAACCCTCACTTCATGGCAATTTTAATAATCAGGCACTGAATTATGTTACATATTTCAATTGGTTACTCTCTCTTACTAATTGCAAGATCTTTTCCAAGTTATAATTAGTATTACATTAGTGTTATATCTGGGTATGAATGATATACAAGTATATCTTTATGTCACAAACAAATGATGAGTTACATTCTGTAAATCATGAATTATCTCCCTTCATATTATTTTTAAGTAACTTCCTAAATGTGAGAAAGGCATGGAAAATGTATTACAAATATTCAGATTTTATTTTAACTTATAATAAAGTTAAAGTCCAGTTGTCAATTAATGGCTCATAGTGAGTAACAGCATAGCTGTGTAAAAAGAAAAATAGGTTAAAATTTAAAAGTTATGCTGACAAGGTGAGAAATGAGTAATCCTGGCTGATCAAACACACTCGTTAATCATATATCAAGTAATCACTATAGTATTATTCTCAATCCACTAAGAAGTACTCATCACTAATTACTACAGCCCAGTTAAAAAACAGAATAAAACAAAGATGTTGTTAGCAGGGCTCCACAAACGCCGGTAAGGTCAATCGGCGGTAGGCAAAGGGTACATCATACCATCTCCCCCCCTCCCAACGATCGGCAAAGGTAAACCCCCCCCCCCATCCCCGAAAAATTTTCTGTTTCTTTTTTAATAAATGCACATCAGACAGATAAAGAAATAAATAAACATTAAAATTTTTATTTGAAAATATGGTGTCATCGTACTGCTTTTTTATCTTTCCATAACTGTCCAGTCGTTGGCAATGCAACAAAACGTCAAAACAGTTAAATTGAATTCTGTTTGGTACATCGGGATATCTGTCGTTTTAATTATAAATTTTAAGTCGATGTGTGACAATGTCGCATATATAGATAAATGTTCATAAATACCACTTATTAATATCTTGCAAAAATCCCATCACTGGTAACTTAAAATTGATCGACATATAACAGATAGAAAAACCACGTGTAATGCCGTGATCATGTTGTTGTTGTTGGTAACCCGAAAAACCGTCGTTATCTAGTCAGCTCTTGTATATAGAATTCAGGGGAGGTTATTAACTATCTATAAACTCGTGTAAGTGTTAGTATACTCAGAAGAAACGATGTGAACAGGTGAAGGCATTAGTAATCAATTAACTTGTAAGGTATTAGGTAATTACCTGTGAATAGGGAAGTTCAGTGAATCGTGACACTGTCCTGAATAATTTTAATTGTTAACAAGCCGGCATTAAAGAATTTTTAATCAGATTTTGTCTTACTTTTATGGGAAAAAAGCCGATTTGGATATTTTTCAATCGGCTTTTTTAAGTTTGAATCTGCGTTTTTTGCCAAAAAATCGGCGTTTGTAGAGGCCTGGTTGTTAGACATATCAGTAAAATCCTAGGAGACCAAAACTTTTATTGAAGACCATATCATCATAATGTTGGTAGACCAGTCCCAAACTTCTATTAACAGACCATATCACCATAATGTAGGTAGACCTAACAGTCCCAAAACTTCAACTGACAGACCATATCACCAAAATGGTAGATCTATCAGTCCCAAAACATCTATTGACAGACCATATCAACAAAATGGTAGATCTATCAGTCCCAAAACTTCTATTGGCAGACCATATCACCAAAATATTGGTATACCTATCAGTCCCAAAACTTCTATTGGCAGACCATATCACCATAATGTACATGTAGGTAGACCTATCAGTCCCAAAACATCTTTTGACAGACCATATCAACAAAATGGTAGATCTATCAGTCCTAAAACTTTTATTGGCAGACCATATCACTGAAATATAGGTAGACCTATCAGTCCAAAAACTTCTTTTGGCAGACCATATCACCAAAATGTAGATAGACCTATCGGTCCCAAAACTTCTTTTGGCAGACCATATCACCAAAATGTCAGTAGACCTATCAAGTCTCAAAACTTATATTGGCAAGGAATATCACTAAAATGTAAGTATACCTATTAGTCCCAAACCTTTTATTGACAGACCATATCACCAAACTGTTGGTAGACCCATCAGTTCTAAAACTTCTGTTGTCAGACTATGTCACAAAAAAGGTTTGTAGACCTATCGGTCCCAAAACTTTTATTGATAGACCACATCACCAAAATGAAGATAGACCTATCAGTCCTAAAACTTCTCTTGGTAGACCACATCACCAAATTGGTAGACCCATCAGTCCCAAAAACATCAATTGGCAGACCATATCAACAAAATGGTAGATCTATCAGTCCCAAAACTTCTATTGGCAGACCATATCACTAAAATGTAGATAGACCTATCAGTCCCAAAACTTCTATTGGCAGACCATATTACCAAAATGTTGGTAGACTTAACAGTCCCAAAACTTCTATTGGGAGACCATATCATCAAAATGTTGGTAAATCTTCCATTGACACTCCATATAAGATCTGTGAGACTTGTCAGTTATTAAGTGGTAAAAATAAACATATAAGAAGGAAATACATGCATACAATTTGTACTGTAACAAATTTACTGATATACATGTAACTATAAATCTATTTGCTAAAAAAACTGTATTTTAAAAACGGTACTACATGTATATAATAGTCATAGACTTCACCGGTTAAATTAAATGTTTAAATAGATATTATTGGCTCCTAATGTTGTAACTATGGTAAATGAAAAAAAATGTAATATGATACTCATCACAATGTTGCCATTGGAATTGAAAAAATAATGAAGGTTTGATATATAAATGATCACAGAGAAATCATTAATTTCGTTTTGATTTACATGTATATGTAAACTTCAAATAACTTAATGCAGTGTTCAATTATTCAGAAATTTAGCTACTTGGATTATTGCAATGCAGACCTTAAAAAACAGGTTAAGCTTTTTTCAAATTGGAATTATATAATTTAAAGCAATTTATTTGAAAAAAAAAACAATCCAAAACTCTACCAACACTTAATGGCTAATGGTGCAAGGGCTTTCTAGATTTTTAAATTGTAAAATTTTGTAATTTTATGTAAGATCTTACACATGTTTCTCTACACTCTACAGATAATAGAATTTCTATCCTCTTAGCACTTAAACACTATTAATCTTTATAATGATACATTTCATTTCCTAATGATCCATTTCATTTCCTTATGATCCATTTCATTTCCTATATCAGTATATACATGTGCAGCTGATTTTTTACTGTATATATAAACATGACATATCAAATTATTTAATTTAATTAGAATAGTTTAACTGGCAAAAATACATTAATTACAAAATAAGTAATGGTTAGCTAAGATAGAAAAAATATCACAGTAATTTTACAAAACATCTTGGTGGTCACTAATATGTCATAGGCAAAGTGAACTATATGTCTAATTGAAACAAGAATTCCACAGATTTAAATGTCTCGCCTGTTATTTTTTGATTGAGTAAAAATACACTACTTTAACATAAACATTCACATTTTGACACGCTACCGTCGCCGCCTACAACAACACCAGAAAAGTAACACCTAAATCTCGCCTTATGGCAATCCCAGGCGCAACATAAAAAACAGCACAGTCTATGAATTTTGTTGAAAACTAATGAAGGGCTTCATGTAAGTACCTGCTTTAAAAAGGTTTTACACTAAAATAGCAAATAATTTCTGTATAACTTAAGCTTTCATTGATCAAAATTTGACAGGAATTTAATCAGTTCAAAACTCAGTCTCAGAAATAATATAATACTATGAATCTTTAAAGCTCTTGGCAAAAATTTGAAGTGAAACAGTATCTTAATAAAGTGCACATAATTAAAATTACACTTATTAACTAATTAAAATTTCCTTTAGTTTACTTCTTTATCACATCAACAATATCCAATCTTCCATTTCTGGCTGTGATAAAATCTCTACAAGTCTATCGATGGTTAGTCTGTGTGACCGTCCAAGATCCAGTAGTAACTGTTGTGCTGGATTAGGGTGGGTCTCGTACAGTAAAATTTTCTCTACAGACATTCCCATTATACCTGTAAATAACAAGAATAATAAAAACAAGGGCTTATAAAATATACCACAGGAAAGTTGATACCGTAAAATCGGGTGGGCAATCCTGACATACAACCTGGTCCAAGGATTCCAAAGTCACTTTTACAATTAATCTGGGATGCAGAAGAATAAGTTTTAACATACCATTTCCTTCAGGGTGCCCAATATGGCCTGTACCTGTAATTTTTTAAATTTTTTTTTATAGGTTTTTGCTATTTATGGTATCAGTAGCTATCTTTGGTTTTAAAAGAACTAGATGGATAAAATTCTTAATCTTTACCACCCAAGGACCTTCCATACCAAATTTTGTTTCAATTGGCTAAGTACTGTCAGAGAGGAAGATTTAGACTAAAAATACACCTTATTAGCATATTGTGCAAACAAAACATTGTTTAGAAAAGTCTGTTACTCTGTTACATATGTTAAATACCCCAACACTATATTTCAATTTTCAACAAAACCAGTAGGTATATAAATAAACATGTAATATGTATTTATAGTAAGATCTAATTTTAAATTTTCCGAGGGACATGTCAGATACAAATTTTATTCTTTATCGTCCGAGAACCTTCCATACCATATTTTATTTAAAATGACCAAGTGGTTTCAAAGGAAAAGACTAATATTCACACACACACACACACACACACACACACACACACACACACACACACATATTTTTACCATGCCATGATAAGCTATCCTTGGCTTTGCCAGGTAAGCTAACAAACCTGCCAAGTCTTTCCAGTCATGGACCATGATTCATCTGTAGATAAAGAGATACACTATGGAATACTGAATATGGTAAGTCAGTTATGTAAACTTGTGGAGGTGGGACATTCTCTGACTTGAGGCTTGCGTTTGAGGCTGTCTCAGATTTTGAATGATGTGGTGGGTGTAAATTTTGAGAATCACCAAAGGATGGTCTTGATGGCTGAAAATAAATAAATAAATAATAGGAATATCACGGGCATAAACTTATGGGCATAAAAACTAAATATTTGTGTTTAAGGTTGATAGGTATTCTAGCTTCTTCTCTGGTTTTCCCTGAAAACCTTTCTGTCATTCACAATGCAAATACTTCTTAAATTCTAATTTAATGCAGGCTTGAACTGCAACTTCTATAGACATTTAACTATGAAGAATTTTTAGGTAGCAGAGATGGATAAAATTTAAACAATGAAGTGAATAATGGTAAAGCAGAAAAATCTGAAATTTTCACGGAAAAAAACTTTGAGGTTGGCTTTATTAAAACAGGGATGGTTAAGAAACTGTAAACATGCCTCTCTCTCTCTCTCTCCTTGCAAACCAAAAAGTATGAAATTAATCTACAGATATAGTGTACTGTTATACATGTACTTGGAAATTGTAAATAAACATTGGAAATAAAACACCAAACCAAAGCTTGCAATATAAGCGCATTCTTCCATTCACTCTGTGGTATGCCATTTTTTTCCCCACCTGTTTATGACATAATAACATGATACAAAAAGCAATTATATTTACTGAACTTTTATTTTTTAAGAATATTTACAGCAGTTCTACCAGAAATCAATTATTATGTTTTGAAATAAAAAAAAGTGTCATATCAGCTTACAGCATTGTCTGATGCCCAGATGCGGACATGTTTATGGTTGTCAATCCTAGCCTCTCCACATTTAACATGTTCTCCCTGGGATAAGTCTAGTATATGAATATCTGTAGAATTCCTGCTAATGACATTACAACTATCCTGTAATGGACATGCTGGTCCTATCACATACTTCTCAGATCCAAATGTGGACTGACATAAGCCAGTTAACCAATGTAAAATCTTATACGGTTTACATGCATGCTCAGACCTAAATGTACAATTAAATTTACAATTACTTATATCATTTTTTAAATTAAACTATAAACATGATTTTATTTGTTTGGAATCATAAACATAATGAGGGATTGAACTTTGACCCTATCAAGTTGACCTTCAACAGTTTTTATAAATACTTAAACAGAGCAGAAGGTATATATGTATCCTTTTATATGATGACTCTTCCAAGAACTAAATGAACAAATTCAATAAAACTAAGAGATTTGTCTATTAACACACTGGATTCTCATACTTGGGTTATTTACCAAAATCCTTTTTCTTTCTCCTTTTTATAACCCCCTCCCATGAATCTCACTCAGACAGACCCTACTGTAAGAGTGTGCCAGTCCACTTACAGAAGGTTGTAGGTTTTTTTTAAGTACATGTGTACCTATTTTGCTATCATCTGAGAGCTGATCACTTTTTATTAAGTAAAACACTAGCTCCTCTATAATTAAAATTATATGCAGACAAGCAGGATGTCATATACCAAAATTCAATATCAAGAGGCTCAAGTTAAATAATTTTTTGAGCAAGACACAAGTTAAAATTTTGCACAAATGTACATATTTTCAACTATTTTCAAAGCCAAATATAAAACAGTATTTGGGTGAACTTAAATTTTTTTAGCATGTTTCAAATTGTCAAACCTTGTTCTACAAAATTTGTCAAGATGACATTTAATTTTTTTCACTTGAGTCTCCCTTAAGTAAATTTTAGAGATTTACTATAATTGATTAACTATTTACTATACTGATCTATAAAGTCAAACAGATTTTATAGAGAAGTTGTTGCTAAAAAAAAAGTATGTATGATTCCATACCTGGTGAGAATGATCTGAATCCTGTCATAAAGTTTCTGATGAAACAATGTAATTTTAAATCCAAGGTGATGTACAACGCACGACGCCGATCCTGTAACTACGATATCTTTACCATGGCTACTGTTGTTGACACAGTTACATAAATAATAAAACTGCATACTAGAAATATGTTTCGACATGTGTGTAGTAAATTGTATATACAAACACAAATCAGAAGTGTCAGGTTTTGGACTATCTGTAATTGTCTGCTCTTGAATAAAATATGGCACAAAATAGTTGATATAATTTTGTCCGTCTTGATCCATCTCTTGCCTAAATATGAGTCCATAAATCTCTAAAAGTTCTATTACTTTCTCTATTCCGCTGATGGATTTTGAACAAAGCAACACTAAATCTTCCTGTGATGATAATTCCAGTGTCAATTAAATGAAAATATTTTTGTTTTGTACTTTCACAGTTCTTTATCAACTCTGGTGGGACTAGGATTAAACTCTGAATACTGGCTAGAAGGATTTCTGGTTCTATGAACATTAACGTGTCTAAGTTCTGTGAGCTAGACCTAGATATAGGCGCAGATTCTAAAAATAATTAAATCAAAGATTTAGTTATAACAAAAGCTGTTACAAAACAATATAGCTTGCCTAAATTGGGATTTTAGAAATATGCGTATGGAAACAGAATGGCAAATTGTAGAATCACATACATGTAATTAAAATGTAATTACAAAGAACATTTTTTCACTAAAAAAGTTACTCTATTTGAACATTTTTTATTCTTATCATTGAACCTCTATTAATTCCAAAGTTACCACATTATCCTAATAAACACTGCAGTATAGTATTGTTAATGTTATACAATGTAGTTGTATAAATGATGTAAAGAAGGGAGTAAACTTACAAATACATGATCTATATATTAAGCTCTTTTAAAATATGGATTATAGTAAACAAATCTTTTTCCCAGGTCAATTTATTTGTCATCATCATCATCATCATCATCATTATCCTGTTTAGATTATCCAGGCCTTTGATTATTCCTTTTACAAGGGTGAGGCCTGGCTGTCCAGTCAAGAATGAAGTCTCCCCCTCCATGCTGCTTGGTGGTCCAGTGGGATAGTATCACCAATTCTTAGGGACTTACAGTCCTGTTTCACTAGGTCATCCCAGGTTAGTTTTGGTCTACCCGAGGCTCAATGACCACTGATATTACATGATTTTTTAAGTATTCTTTTTCTAAAAAAAACTACACCTAAACCTTGATAATCATACATCTTACATAAGACTGAAAGTGTCAGGAAAATATTTATTTTGAAATGGAGCTTACATATATATGTACTTTAAAACCATTACTTTAAAATAAAATTTAAAACCATTATCTTATAATAAAATTTTATCCAAGTTCGAAAAATATATTTTTTCCCCAAAAAATTCAGAAAATACACTCCAAACAATTGCTTACCCTTAAACATCAACCTTTCCAGTTGGCCAACAAAAATTTTTGTCATCAATAAATACTTAACTATTACTTTTTATCAGCAATTTCTGATATCTGTCAGTAAACATGATATGATATACAGCTCGGGATAAAATTTCAAATAAAGCATGAAGTCAAGTTACAATAATTAAATAAACTTTATCATGCTACCTTTTTTACCAGTCACATATGAGATATTCATTTTTACCAAAAGTGGTTGCCATGGAAATGATTGACTTGTTTTTGTGTTTTTTAGATTCTATAAATTGAACTAGAAGATGTACAAAAACATACTGTGAGGGCTAGGATAAGTAAAATTGTATGTGCATGTACTGTATTGATTAAAATCATACATATAGGGGAGATAACTGTATTCATTAATATGATACATACTTGAGGACAATATGACACCATAATCCTTCAAATCGACTGACACCATCTGCTGTAGGTCTTGTTCTCCATTAGGTGCTACAAGTTTAAAGATGCTCCTAAAGTCTTCTTCTGTAATAACAGTCTGCCCTCTCCGTTTGTATAGTTCTAATTGTTGTAAAACAGCAAGGGATGCCATCAGAACATGCTGTTTTTGTACAGTATCACTAACAGTTTTCCAAATACTGTTCTGTAATTGCCGACATACATCTGCGTAACTGGTGTTCTCATCTGCTGATGAGTTAAATATATATGGCATTGCTACACTATATTTTTGAAGTTGATTGCCATATGAAGTATAAAATAGAGTTTGTACCTCGTCAACTGTAACAGAAGTAAGTTACATCTACCTGGTCACTCCCAACAAGTCCATATGTCAGAATCTGGCACTCATAGCCAACAAAACACCTAATGGTGTGAATCATATTTTCTAAACGAGACATTTCACCTGCTGCAGAATTGATCATTTTGTCACCATCAAAAGTCAACATAAATAGACTGGTCCTTGTAAATAAATACTGACAGCAGTAGTGGAAAAACTTCTCATCTGGAACTATGAAAAATTCCATATTAACAAATCCTTTGTGTAGAAATGTAGAAGAATCTTCTTGTTCCCTTGCTAATTGAACTAGAGAGTCACTACTGGCATGAAGACTTGTCATATCACCACTGTCTTGTAATAGGTGATCGAATGCTGACCAGGGTTTATAACTAATCTTACCATATCTGTCCATTCCCATAGTGCACTTCAAACACATATACTTCCTGTTAGAAATATTGGCTGGATTCATTGACTCTGGTAAGATAACTCTGGCTAAACTCCGAGCCTCACTACCACAAATAAATACTCTTACTTTGGGTAGGTTAACTGTTTTATTTAACTGAGAATTTGGTGGTGATTGTGTATCTGATACTGGACTGTCTACTGGTTCCACTGCAGTATTGTCTATGTTTGAATCAGGCGTTAGTATCTCTCTTCCTACTTCTGGTTGCCTTGGAGTAAACATTGGTTTTTTGCCCGATGTACTTTCTTGTTTCAAATTTGGTGATGTAAAAGATGATAAACTGCTCTGCCTATGATAGGGAACTTTTTTGCTAACTGGTGATCTTTCTTTTGAAATACTTTGTGTGGGATTCCAAGCTGCCCCATCAGTAGCAACAAAATTTACTTCAGGACTACATGTTGTTGGTGAAGCCCCTGTAAAATTCTGTAAAGGCAGATCATCTAGGTCTGGTCGCTGTAAAACTATTCTTAGTTCTGTTGCTTCCTTAATCAAGCTTGTAATTCCTAGGGCCTACAATTAGACATGTTAAATTTATTACAGCCCATTTGCCAACTTGAAAATAACTCACTTGTCAACCCAATTACTTGATTTCAACCTGCAAAATATTTTGAAAACTTGATTAAGATCAACTCAATTTGATAATAATGCACATGTAAACTTGAAGTCCTGATTACAACATACCAAACAACTTGTCTACAACATATCTATCATATAGATTACCTATTTACAACTCACTTGTTGTCCTGATTACAACCCCCTTGACAACTTGATTTGATCAATATTTCTACAAATAAACCTAATTTTTAACTTGATCATATTAATTATTTGTTTACAACCTCCTTGTCAGCTGGATTACAACACCCTTGTCAACTTGTTTACAACCTACTTGTCAGCAGGATTACAACCACCTCCTCAACCTGTTTATAACCTACTTGTCAGCTGGATTCCAACTCCCTCGTCAACCTGTTTACAACCTCCTTGTCAGCAGGATTCCAACCCCCTCGTCAACCTGTTTACAACCTCCTTGTCAGCAGGATTCCAACCCCCTCATCAACTTGTTTACAACCTTCTTGTCAGCAGGATTACAACCCCTTGTCAACCTGTTTATATTTACAACCTCCTTGTCAGCAGGATTACAACACCCTCGTCAACTTGTTTGCAACCTCCTTGTCAGCTGGATTATGACCCCCTTGTCAACCTGTTTACAACCTACTTGTCAACTTGGTAACATTCCCCTTTAAGAACTTGATTCCTACAGGTACTTGATTACAACATACTTTTAACTTGATTTGATCTTGACAACTTATTAAATTATTCCAATTGTTTGTTATATGGTTACAATCTTTGTCATCTTCACAATTTACCAAAACTTTTTTGACAACTTGATTACAGTTTACTTGACAGCTTGATTACAACCTGCTTGTAATTTTGACAACTTGATTACAGCTTACTGGACAGCTTGATTACAACCTGCTTGTAATTTTAACAACTTGATGACAGCTTACTTGACAGCTTGATTACAACCTGCTTGTAATTTTGACAACTTGATTACAGCTTACTTGACAGCTTGATTGCAACCTGCTTGTAATATTGACAACTTTCTTATAACATACTTGACCACTTGATTATTACAATGTCATCTTGATTACAACCAATTTTTAACACACTTGTCAACTTGAAAACACACTCCATTTTTAACCTGATAACACACTTGTCAACTCGATAACACACTCAATTTTTAACCCAATAACAACACACTTGTCAACTTGATAACACACTCAATTTTTAACTTGATAACAACACACTTGTCAACTTCATAACACACTCAATTTTTAACCTGATAACAACACACTTGTCAACATAATAACACACTCAATTTTTAACCTGATAACAACACACTTGCCAACTTAATAACACACTCAATTTTTAACCTGATAACAACATACTTGTCAACTTGATAACACACTCCATTTTAACCTGATAACAACATACTTGTCAACTGGATAACACAATCAATTTTTAACCCAATAACAACACACTTGTCAACTTGATAACACACTCAATTTTTTACCGGATAACACACTTGTCAACTTGATAACTTACTCCATTTTAACCTGATAACAACACACTTGTCAACTTGATAACTCACTCAATTTTTAACCTGATAACAACACACTTGTCAACTTGATAATGCACTCCATTTTAACCTGATAACAACACACTTGTCAACTTCATAACACACTCAATTTTTAACCTGATAACAACATACTTGTCAACTTGATAACACACTCCATTTTAACCTGATAACAACACACTTGTCAACCGGATAACACACTCAATTTTTAACCCAATAACAACACACTTGTCAACTTGATAACACACTCAATTTTTTACCGGATAACAACACACTTGTCAACTTGATAACACACTCCATTTTAACCTGATAACAACACACTTGTCAACTTGATAACTCACTCAATTTTTAACCTGATAACAACACACTTGTCAACTTGATAACACATTCCATTTTAACCTGATAACAACACACTTGTCAACTTGATAACTCAGTCAATTTTTAACCTGATAACAACACACTTGTCAACTTGATAACTCACTCAATTTTTAACCTGATAACAACACACTTGTCAACTTGATAACACATTCCATTTTAACCTGATAACAACATACTTGTCAACTTGATAACTCACTCAATTTTTAACCTGACAACAACACACTTGTCAACTTGATAACACATTCCATTTTAACCTGATAACAACACACTTGTCAACTTGATAACTCACTCAATTTTAACCTGATAACAACACACTTGTCAACTTGATAACTCACTCAATTTTTAACCTGATAACAACACACTTGTAAACTTGAAAATTTGATAAAAAAAATATCTATTGATTTACTAGAAAACAGAAAAAATTATCCTTTTATATGCATATTGGTTTTTAAGATCTAATATGAGCTTTCCTTTGTAGTATGTTTGTTCCTTAATTAATCAAACCTCTTTTTGTTCAAGTGTTCATCTGTAAAACCTAATTTTTTTATATTAGAAAAAGCAGCTAGTATGAGACTTATGCAAAAACGTGTTTAAACCACATGATACAGTACTGACATGTTACTTCCGACAGTGTGGAATAAATTTATTTTGTTTTAATGCTGTAATCAATATTCTTTAACATATATCAAGGCAGTCTTCTGAGATGGTAGAGTGCCTTGCTTGTGCAATAAGCAAAAAATTAAATAAGGCAAATTTACTGATTTTGTTTAAGTACAGGTCATTATACATACCTCTTTTGGTGTTTGTAATGGTCGTCCATTAACTGACCTGATCCAATCACCAACCATTAAGTGACCAGCAGCAGGACCCTCGGGGACAACATTCTCTACCAATGTAAACAAATCATCAGCATTCTACAATACATTAACAAGAGAATTAGGGCATATAGCAAATTATTAATTAGCCACCATGGTTTTACACACACATATACACACACACACACACGGAGAGAGAGAGAGAGAGAGAGAGAGAGAGAGAGAGAGAGAGAGAGAGAGAGAGAGAGGGAGGGAAAGGAAACAACCAAGGAAGGTGTTGTACATGTAACTTACAGATCGAGACAGAAAGAAACAAACAGCTAAGCAGTGTGACTTATAGATGAAGACAGAGATAGACAGAGAAAAACAAGCAAAGAAGCTGTGATGTAGAGATAAAAATAAGCAAAAAAGGCAAGTGTGACTGAAAGAGGAAGAAAGAGACAATAAACCAAAGCAGGTGTGACTTATAGAGATAGAGACAAAGAGATGGACAGATAAAATAAACCAAAGCAGGTGTGACTTATAGAGATAGAGACAAAGAGATGGACAGATAAAATTAACTTAGATGATCTATTTAAATTGAGAAAACTGGCACCGCAGGTGTCCATACAAACATTTTTACCAAAAGATACTTTTTTTTACATTTTGAATGTGTTTTAGCTACACTATACTTTTACTTTTCACAATTTTGTGGTCACTTCATCACAATAAATTGGACAGAAATACGAAAAATTCTTAAAAATGTCATATATAATAAATTTGTAATAAACATTCTTAGTACTATGCTTCAACAGTTTGACAATTCATTACAGATGATTATTGTATTTAGAGTTTGTGGACACCAAGAACATAATATAGAAGTAGATAATTTTCAGTTACTATAATGGCGATTTCACTGAACTTGGTTCTACTTTCACTTTCATTAAAATCATATTAAATACTTCTTACCTTAGCAGCTTTTACTTTATATGTAAATCCAAAAGTTCCTTTGGTACCTCTGTGTAGAGTTACAACTTTTGTATTTGGATCCCATTTTACTATGTGTGGGAATTTTAAAACAACAGCTGGTCCTATCATTTGAAACCTCTTCCAGGATTGACAATCCAATTTTGTCAAACCACTTGCTGTCCAAGCATTAGCATTGCCGTCATTGGACTGACCATGATCAAGAATACACACTTCTTGTCCATTCTGAGAACATGTATGACCAGACGGTGGCATCGAATGGATTCTACTTTCCTCTAAGTTTAACCTGACAAAGTTTTCTGTTCCAGGTAACGATTGTGACCGCTCATTCTCAGCTATGGCTCCTATACCACATGTTAAACAAGGATTACTATCTCCCGATTGTAGACAGTCTCCAGGTAAAAGAGCATCACTCTCATTTGGTTCTTTTTTCTCAGAACTATCAACACTATTTGACTTAGCTATTCTCTTACCAGTACTTTTGTCACCTTTGACCTTTCCCATGTTTTCTTCCGATAACTGATCAGCTGGACGTTTTTTTCCTATGACTTTTACAGGGCTACACACATGAACTACAATACTGTGATACTGTTTACAACGCTGGATAAACGTGTATACTTCTTGTTTGTTAAGTGATGTAATATCTGTGTCATTTATTTTAATTATCCGATCAAAAATTTCTAAATTGTCACCAAACTGGAGATCGCATTCCTCTTTTACTTTGGTTATAATAACATATGAATTTTCTTGATCCTGAAAAAAAAAAGAAAATTATTTGTACATGTATAATTTTTTGATAACAAGGCCAATCTCAGCCATTCTTCCCCATTTTATCTCCATCCAGTTATCTGTGACTAAGAGTTTCAGTGTCCCAAAGGTTTGAAGAACATGTTAGCTAGGTTCCAATCCAACTTAAGCAATTTCAGGTGTGAGAAGTACTGTGACGAACTTGCTTAATCATTTTGATATTATATATAAACATAAATGCAAGATTCTATGAATGCAGTAAAACATTCTATAGCCACCACTTCTGTATAAAGCCCACCTGTCCATTCTATTAGAAGCACTACTTTAACTTTTTTTTGTTATTCAACCAAAATCAACCTCTATAATAATCACTTGTCTATAAAATGCATATACCTCAGATGCCATGGAGAGTCTTTATATACAGGTCTGACTGTTATTCTTTATTCAGATAACATATAAATATTTATATATACTTACTTCATAAACTTCAATCTTTATGCCAATACTATCTTTGTTACGTTTCCAGATGATTACTTTTCTCTGATTTGACCACTTGATACTTCTGGGGTTTGTACTCAATAAATATTGTAGACTTGCTTCATTACAGGGCATTGATCCCATACTTAGATAAACTCATATCAGTTTAACTTACATTTTTGTTTCTGAAAGTAAAAACAAGAATAAATTTTAAAGTAAAAATACTTTTTAAAAACAGTGTGAAATGTTGATACTGCCTTATACTCAAGACAAACTGAACAAATCCAGTATACAATCTGAACAATCCAGTGTACATGTACAAACTAAACAAATCCAGTGTACATGTACAAACTGAACAAATCCAGTGTACAAATCCAGTATACAAACTGAACCAATCCAGTTTACAAACTGAACAAATCCAGTGTACAAACTGAACAAATCCAGTGTACAAACTGAACAAATCCAGTATACAATCTGAACAATACAGTGTACATGTACAAACTGAACAAATCCAGTATACAAACTGAACAAATCCAGTATACAAACTGATTACTGATTCAGCCCAGTACAACATGTACAAACTGAACAAATCCATTATACAAACTGAACAAATCCAGTATACAAACTGATTACTGAACCAGCCCAGTACAACATGTACAAACTGAACAAATCCATTATACAAACTGCAAAATCCAGTATACAAACTGAACAAATGCAGTGTAAATATGAACAAATCCAGTAGTACAAACTGAACAAATCCAGTATACAAACTGAACAAATTCAATGTACAAAATGAACAAATCCAGTATACAAACTGAGCAAATCCAGTGTACAAACTGAACAAATCCAGTGTACAAACTGAACAAATCCAGTATACAAACTGAACAAATCCAATGTTCAAACTGAACAAATCCAGTATACAAACTGAACAAATCCAGTATACACACTGAACAAATTCAATGTACAACATGAACAAATCCAGTGTACAAACTGAACAAATCCAATGTACAAACTGAACAAATCCAATGTACAAACAGAACAAATCCAATGTACAAACTGAACAAATCCAATGTACAAACTGAACAAATCCAGTATACACACTGAACAAATTCAATGTACAAAATGAACAAATCTAGTATATAACTGATCAAATCCAGTATACAAACTGAACAAACCAATGTTCAAACTGAACAAATCCAGTATACAAACTGTAAACCTAAGTTAACTGATTTTAAATGCATAAGATTTTGATAAATTTTGTTAGTTCAATTACAATGTATGAATTAACTGTATAATTGACTATCCTTATAAAATCTTCAAAAATCTTTTAACTGTAACCACTTGCTCAGTTGGTAGATTGCTTACTTCATATGTTGAAGGTCTGATTTCAAACCCTGGCCAAGTCTGACCAAGACCTTGAAAATTGGTAGTGACTGTTCTTCTTCTAAGCACTCTGCATTTAGAAATGAAAGTCCATGGGTACTTCAGAGAAGATGTTAAAAACAGATGCCCCGTGTCACGACAGGCATGGCACAGCTAAAAAACCCTCCGTGCACATTGTCCCCAGCGTACTGCAAAGGTAAAATTTTCTGGCAATTTACCTATAGCTGGTGATGTCTCGATACAAGTGAAATATTCTTGACTGGGACATAGCCCTATTTAATCAAATCAAATCTATTAACTGTAAAATTGTCTATCCTAACAAAATCTTCAATATATGAAAGGTATTTGGTACAGTTGTCATTGTGGTTTAAGGACTACAGTCATCATAAAGTTGTCTAGTCTATCCTACTAATCAATTACCTACATCAATTTAATGTCAGCTTTACCTTGTACATGTATACATCACTGTATCATAAGGCAAGATGAATTTCAGCCATAATCCTTCTGTTCCCCAGAGGCTAGATACTGTTTAATGCCAAATAATTTTCAAGATAAAAAGAATTAAAATATGACTTGCATTTGTTTAAAAAAAATTTTTTTTTTTAAACTTTTTTTTAATTTTCTATTTATTTATGTTTATATTACTTTTATTTAACGATCAGGAAAATAAAGATCATTAAATTAAATTATATAGAAATTATCAATTATTACACACTGTTAATGTTAAGTGATTAACTGTATCAGATGAAGTCTGGTGATAAAACAGTAAGCAAATTTCTGCAGTACAACAGAGACTGAGTCCGTCTAAAAACAAACTTAGAAAACTTATCTGAACTCCTTCAAGACTGATGGGAACACCTTCCAGACTTATCTGAATTCCTTCCAGACTGATGGGAACACCTTTTAGACTGATCAGAACACCTTCCAGACTGATCTGAACTCCTTCCACACTGATCTGAACTCCTTCCACACTGATCTGAACTCCTTCCACACTGAACTGAACACCTTCTAGACTGATATGAATACCTTCCAGACTGATATGAACTCCTTCCAGACTGATGGAAACACCTTTCAGACTTATCTGAACACCTTCAAGAATAATCTGAACACCCTTAATAATGATCTGAACACTTTCAAGAATAATCTGAACACTTTCAATAATGATCTGAACACTTCCAAGAATGATCTGAACACTTCCAAGAATTGATCTGAACACTTCCAAGAAAGATCTGAACACCTTCAAGAATGATCTGAACACTTTCAATAATGATCTGAACACTTCCAAGAATGATATGAACACTTCCAAGAATGATCTGAACACTTTCAATAATGATCTGAACACTTTCAATAATGATCTGAACACTTTCAAGAATGACCTGAACACCTTCAAGAATGATCTGAACACTTTCAATAATGATCTGCACACTTCCAAGAATGATCTGAACACTTCCAAGAATGATCTGAACACCTTCAGGAATGATCTGCACACTTTCAAGAATGATCTGAACACTTTCAATAATGATCTGAACACATTCCAGACTGACTTGAAACCTTCCATACTTTACAGGAATCTTTCATGCAAACATTCTAATAAAAATTTCTTCTGGGAAATCAAACTTGGCAGACAAATATTATAAACTTGTAAATGAGTATTTTGGTATGAAATGGAATAGACAGGGAAACTTCACTTATTGATTGTAAAACTGTACTATATACAACAATTAAGTAAACATTTGTAATCCTTATTCTCGTAATAAATGTCCATAACAAGTATACATTTGTTACCGTAAATCTCTCAATAATTCCTTTATTGATTTTT
This sequence comes from Tegillarca granosa, assembly GCA_029721355.1. Lineage (NCBI taxonomy): Eukaryota > Metazoa > Mollusca > Bivalvia > Arcoida > Arcidae > Tegillarca > Tegillarca granosa. Next base: position 45,364,220 of record CM056599.1, on the reverse strand, counting down.
GTCCAGAAATTAACTTTTTAAAATCAATTATTTTAATTCAAGCACCTTGTGTTATTGCAGTGTCTTCAAGGATAAAGAAATGCTACTAATATTATGGAGCTATACCAGGTAAATTATAACATAAACTGTAAGGACCAAAGAATCAAGTGCCAGGTATAGAAAATAATGAGACAAATGGGGAGTGAAAGTTTCATTATAATGAGATCAGTTGGAGTATGAAAATAAGGTGATCACTTTATTGATTTATATACATGAAGATAACTTTTAAATACATGTACATTGTACATGTACATATCAATGTTTTTGAGAGAATAAATTTACTTGATATCAACACAATAAACATACATGAACAGAGTAATCAGTATATATGAATTAGGAATGATTTAATTGATTGATTTAATGGGGTTTTACATCCTAGTCAAGGATATTTCACTTATATCAAGACGGCACCAGCTATAGATAAGGTGGCAGAAATTTTTACCTTTGCATTGCACTAAGGGCAATGTACAGGGAGGGTTCTCTAGTGTGCCATGCCTGCTGTAGCACAGGGGATCAGTTTTTAAGGTCTCCTCCAAAAGATCCTTGTTCGAAAATTTGATTGTCATATCACTAACTAGGCTCAATCCAACTAGAGAAGAACATACATATTCTCAGTCCCATCATCACCTAGGCCAGAAATAATTTCAACATTACATATATGTGACATTGAACAAATGTACATCATAACCACACACCAATCACTTGACTCTGACATTTTCAAAACCCGGAGATATTTTCAGATGACTTGTTTATCCTACATGTTATATATGTGACACTGAACACATGTACATTGTACCCACCCACCAATCACCAGACTCTGACATCTTCAAAACCCGGAGATATTTTCAGATGACTTGTTTATCCTACATGTTATATATGTGACACTGAACACATGTACATTGTACCCACCCACCAATCACTAGACTCTGACATATTCAAAACCCGGAGATATTTTCAGATGACTTTTTATCCTACATGTTATATATGTGACACTGAACACATGTACATTGTACCCACCCACCAATCACCAGACTCTGACATCTTCAAAACTCGTAGATATTTTCAGATGAGTTGTTTATCCTACATGTTATATATGTGACACTGAACACATGTACATTGTACCCACCCACCAATTACCAGACTCTGACATCATAAAACTCTGAGATATTTTCAGATGAGTTGTTTATCCTACATGTTATATATGTGACACTGAACACATACATGTACATTGTACCCACCCACAAATTACTAGACTCTGACATCTTCAAAACCTGGAGATATTTTCAGATGACTTGTTTATCCTACATGTTATATATGTGACACTGAACACATGTACCGGTACATTGTACCCACCCACCAATCACTTGACTCTGACATCTTCAAAACCCGGAGATATTATCAGATGACTTGTTTATCCTACATGTTAAATATGTGACACTGAACACATGTACTTTGTACCCACCCACCAATTACCAGACTCTGACATCTTCAAAACCCGGAGATATTTTCAGATGACTTGTTTATCCTACATGTTATATATGTGACACTGAACACATACATGTACATTGTACCCACCCACCAATCACTAGACTCTGACATCTTCAAAACCCGGAGATATTTTCAGATGACTTGTTTATCCTACATGTTATATATGTGACACTGAACACATACATGTACATTGTACCCACCCACCAATCACTAGACTCTGACATCTTCAAAACCCGGAGATATTTTCAGATGACTTGTTTATCCTACATGTTATATATGTGACACTGAACACATGTACATTGTACCCACCCACCAATCACTAGACTCTGACATCTTCAAAACCCGGAGATATTTTCAGATGACTTGTTTATCCTACATGTTATATATGTGACACTGAACACATGTACATTGTACCCACCCACCAATCAACCAGACTCTTGACATCTTCAAAACCTGGAGATATTTTCAGATGAGTTGTTTATCGTACATGTTATACATGTGACATTTAACCACTTGATAAACCTAACCTATAGTACAATGTATCATAAAAATATATGTTTGATTGTTAAAAGTATATATAAACCCATTTAAGACCATATTAAACTAGATGTATAATACTACCATCTAAACTATATATGACAGCTTCACCCATGATATTTAATAGCTAATTCATCAAAAATAGTTATGGTAAATTCTAGCATATTGTATACAAAAAAAAAATAAACCAGTTTTATATAAAAAACTTGGTTTTTTATTGAGATGATTATAACTTATATATAACCTCATTCTACTATTGTATATTGTATTCCTAGACCTATCTTTACTTTTAATAACATTTTTATATATCATACTCTATAATGAAATAACAATATTCAGGGGAGTCTGACAGCTTTGATTCTTCACAAGAGTAGTGATATTATTGTGCAAATAAATTTTAATTTATTACTTTATCAATTTAGGTACACAAATATGTATTTTATTTATATCAGGGCTTGACATAAACTTTTATATCTACTTGCCCAGTCGGGCAAGTGTAACTGAAAATTCACTTGCCCGCCTAAATTTTTTACTTGCCCTACAATTTTTTTGCTCTTTGGTTTTCTTTCATTTCAGGTCTTAAAATCGCTAAGAAAAGATCAAGTTAATCCTGTTTTAATCATTTACAGAAGATTGAATCAATCTTGCATTATTAAACTGTTAATAAAATCTTCATGATTGATGTTAACTTATTGTTTTGACTTTACTCACTGTAGTTTTAATTCAGAGTGTGATAAAAAAGCTTATGGATAGTTATACCATCTTTAGTTTTATTAAAGAGATGTTTCTTAAAAATGACATTAACTTTTGTTTTAATCCGGCCATGTTTGCAGTTTCTATTGTCAACAATAGACGAAAACGTATTCAGCGCCGTTTTTGATTAAATTGAGTGATATAAATAGAATAAACCAATTAAATATCTCGTTTTATACATGTTACGGTTATTTACGACAGGTTCCTGATTTAAACTCTAAGAGTCATAGAAAATATACAGAAGTATGGTGTGCACTTTAACATCGAAAATAGGGAAAAAAAATCTCTCAGAATTTTATGTCAAAACAACAATTTTAATCATCCATGGCTAAAATTTTCACTTGCCCCGTCGGACAAGTTTAATCTATAGTTTACTTGCCCGACCTTCAGTTTTACCTACCCCGGGCAAGCGGACAACCGTTAATGTCGAGCCCTGTATATGGAAAATACTATTTTAAAAACAATGAAAAAAGCACAGTTCATAAACAGTTGTTCATTCTTTATACAATATCAAACAACCTCAGACTTTTAACTAGTGGAACATGAGGGAATGTTACAAATGTAAGTACAAATCGGATCTGGTGAAATACAAATATATATATATATATATATATATATATATATATATGTCTGTGTGTGTGTGTGTGTGTGTGTGTGTGCATAGGTATAAATTTGGCAACCTTACCTCACAGTACATGTAACAGGTAACACAAGTGAAATCATTTTTACAAGGTTGTACACCACCCACCCCATTTATTCCCTTACTCGCTACAACAAATAATTCTGAAAAACATTTCCAATCAATCTCCATTAAAATGTTCATTATTTATATATAATTCTGCTATTATAGCTGTTATATATGCACTTTTTTTTTTTTTTTTTTGAAGGGGGGGGAGGGAGAGGGGGGGTTCAAGTCAGCTAACCTACATAATTATGTACTGTAAGACCATATGCAAACTCAATTTGACAATAAAGTACATGTACATGTATTTGCATCATACATTCCCGTGCTACTCATTGGTTGAAATAGCCAAATGAAATCACAATGTATGCCAAGTCTTACAAACTGTATCAAAACCAATTTTCTTTATAGCAATCTAAGGATAAGTTCATGCATATAGAAGTAGACTAATTTAATGCAAACCACATAAGATGACAAATACCACAAGACAGCCCACCTGTGTGAGTGCAAAATTTAATAAAGGCTGTCACATAAACTTAACACTGGATGCTAGCACTAAAAAGGGGGGTATAAAAATAGCCAACACATTTTTAACTTCTGCAGACCAGCTAAAATTATAGTAAAAAAAATAAAAAGACTTAAGAACATTTCACTTATTTAGTATCTAATAATTTCACTTTAGAAGAAATGTAAAAGTATGTTTAGCAAACAAGAAGCAGAGTAAAAGTAGGGATGCTTTAAGTCTGTATTAATATTTGCTTGCTTAACAATCAAGGCAGTCAGTTCTGAGATGGTAGTGAATATTATAGTACCCTGTAAAATTCTTTGACAAGAAGACACAAATTTTCTTACACTAGGATGGATTTGAACCTGGGTGATGTTTTGATCTATAAGTGTGTGCTTCGACCACTCTGCCACCTTTTAAGCATTTAAGGACTTTTGAATCAAATTTCAACAGTGACCAGGGCCAGAGTGATGGTATTCACAGTACCATGTCTCAACATACCGTAGTTAGTTTAATCTGGTTTGACCATTCATGTGCCTAAGAAAGAGTTTCTCATTGATAAACCTAGGTAAAAACATAAAGACAAATCTGTAGTTTATAGACTTATATACTGTTATAATGTGACATGACAGAGTACACTCAGACATAAACTAAATACTTGTTATTACAAAGATAAATAATGTACAGTATTAACCCCATCACTCGCCAAGTCACCACATGGTTAACATTCTATGTTGTACATGTATATACATGTATCTAGGTACAAAAACTAAGGTCTGTCTAATTATTCAGAACAAAGTTAAAGTACCACTTATTTTTCTGTTTAAATAATAATGCAATTACCGGTATTCTTGTTCTGTAAATTTTAAATTTAAACATCTAAACTTCTTTACTGTCTTACATGTAGTTAATAAAACTTATGAACTATTTGCAGGTTAAATTAAAAAAACATATTTATAAATATATGCTCTACAAAGTCTCTAGAATTTTTAGGTACACTATGGTGGGGTGTATGGATATATGACTACATCATGACACTGTATATATATATATTGTTACATACATCTTTCAAAGATAGTGAGAATTAATAATAATGATAAAATCTTAACAAGTTCAAATCTTAATTTTTTTTTCTATAAGAAATTTAGAAACTATAAGAGGACTGGCTGAGAAGTAAACTGGTTTCAACTCTATAGGCTGAACTGAAACTTTAATCCTGCCTTCTGTCCTTAGTTAATAAATTGAAACTAAATATTGTAATAAATTTGGCAGAATACTGTAAATCACTTAAATTTTGCGACACTATTTTTTTGAGAATGCATACGGAAACCTTTTTCGCGACATGAAATTTTTTGCAATTTCCCCAAAGGTAACCCCTGATAAAATACAAATATTATGTCACAGTCGGTTAATATTCAAACACATACATGATATATATTGCATATACCGTCAGAATGTGCCAGTAATTGTGAATGATTAAAAACCAATTATGTTAACAATGTTCTAGATTTACTACACAGTATGGGCATTAGAACTATAATAATGTATGTCCGTGTTAGAGTTCAGTTTTTCTTTCTTTTTTTTCTTTTTTTTTTTTTGTAAAAATACATAAAAAAACTTAGATTTAACTTCATAAAAAATCCTGACACCTAATTTTCTTGAACTGCTACTGTGTCACGAATATCGCGAAAAATAAAGTGCTCACAAAACTTAAGTGATTTACAGTATGTTAACAAGGAAATGGTTACATACACCAATGACCATTTTTAACTCCCAAGTGTTGCCACAATGTTAATCTCAATTTAACTAATACAGGTTTGGTTCTTTATGTTTATTCATGAATGTATATGTATAAGGATACTAACACATTTATATTGACAAATAATGTTTATGTAGGAATTTTCAACTGAAGCTACATGTAAATTATACATGTAATATCAAGCTAATGAATATTCTATTCTGACCAAGCTCACAGTTATTGATAGGGAATGATTTTCCAAAATGTGCATATATGGCACATCAAAATTTTACAGGTATTTTTGTTATATATTTACTACCCCCGAGTGGGTGCCGCTGCTGGTTGAGTAAAACTCCCCAAGGGTGTAGGCAGTATTTTGTATTGTCAGAAAATGTAACTTTTAGCAAAATTTTCAGAAGTCTTAATTTTTTTAAAATTTAATTGAAACTAAGGTTTGTTCCCTCATGCAAAGCATTCCTTAGCTGGATTTGGATTCATATAATTTGGACATTTGGATTCATTTAATTTCAACCTTTTCGGCCCCTAGTGACACTGAAGAGGAATGATTTTACGAAATGTACATATATGGCACATCAAAATTTAACAGGTATTTTACACCGAATGTAACATCTTTGATGCTATACCTAAACATGTTTATTCAAAACTCACTGATCTTAACAAGAGGCACGCCAAGGATTTAGTGTAGCATGTGAAAAGTTATTTTAAGGAACATAAACTCTTTGATGCTAATAAAATTATTTAATTCTTTAGATGGTGTTTGACATTAATTTTGAGTACGTTTCGGGGGGATAAAATGATATCTTCTCATGAAATGAGTTATCATTTTTTACAATCGTTTTATTGTGTGTGTTCATTAGTGCTAAATTTATATTATTAATAATTAATTGATTAGTTCTCAAAATGGATAGTAAAAAACGTAAAGCTTTATCACTTGACACAATATTTGAAGTGCTCATTGATGTAGACTCGGGGATGAATTCAAAAAAACAAAATGCATCAAACTTTGGAATTCCTGCATCCACTTATAGTACTTTAATAAAACAGCGAGAAACTATTATTAGCGACTTTGGAGATTTCAGAAAAAAACTTCCAACAAGTCAATTTACAGATGTAGAAGAAGCTCTGTTCACGTTTTTAAGAGGTGCACGCAACAACAACATTCCCCTCAGTGGCCATACTTTAGCAACCAAGGCCAATGAATTTGCGGTCAGATTGCAACATTCAAACTTTGAAGCTAATAATAGCGGGATTGAATGATTTAAACAGAGAAACAGAGAAATATACATGTATATATATATATTGTGTGTGTGTGTGTGTGTGTGTGTGTTATACTTTCATATTAATAAAAAAAATCCCATTTGGGTGCTTTATATTACAAAACAAACATACATTATTTTTGATTATTTGAATTCTTGTCACTGAGACTGTTTTAATTGTGATATGAACTCTCTAGTTTTATCATGGTCTATTAATAATCTTATTCAACCATCTCTGACCAGCTTTATATTTGGAAAAAATCATTTATTTTGTTTATTAAGTTTTGCTGGACCTGTCTCTAACCTAGTGCCAATATAATGTATGGTCTTTATCTTATTCAGATGTAAAAATAAACCTATGAAATATCAATTCAGAAGAGCCAATAAGCCTTATGATTATACAATGCATTATTTATGCCATGTAATGGGTACATAATATTAAGTTTTTAATATTTACTGAATTTATTATGCACAGATGATCATTAAAATATAAAATTATTGAATAAAAGTCTTTGACAAAATGCATATGAAACCCGTAGGTAGTTACATGAAGCTTGTTAATCTTTGAATATATTTGCTTTTTAAATAAAAAGCAAATATATTCAAAGGCAATTGTTCAAATCAAAAGATATATAATATAAACTTCAAAGCTGTGAAATGTATGGTGATATGACTCAGTTCTAGGTGTGAATTTACATACAGGGAATCAAACTTAAGTTAGGATGATTGGGGCAATAAGGGAAAATTACCCACATCCTTTCATTATATGCTGTAATTTGTGGTACTCCAACTAATTAGAGCACAAGATCGGCGGCAAGCTAATTTTCGGACAATGTGCTGTCCGATGACGGCACATTGTCCAAAAATTAGCTTGCCGTCGATCTCGGGCTCTAATTAGTTGGAGTATTGTCGGGTATTGTAACTTCGTGCATATTGTAAGTTCGTGCAGATTTTGTTTACCTCGGTCTCTTCACATAATTCAACCAACAGAGGAATAACTAGTATAACAGTAACACAATTGTTTTTAAGATGTTTATTGAGTTTTTTTCATGTTACTTTAAATTCACAGTTAAAACTTTTTAAAGTTTTTTTATTAATATTCTACACCAAAAAGATAATTAATGAGTATAAGACTATATATATATATATATATATATATATATATATATATATATATATATATATATATATATATATATATATACACACATAACAAATATGAGTATTTCTGAGCAAGGAGGAGTGGAAATATAAAGTTTATCATGGAGAGCCATTAATGGGTAGGATCTACAAAAGAGTGCACAAAGTTACAATACTCACTTTTTAGTGCTACCATGGACAATGGTTACGGTTGAAGTCATAAAAAGTTTTCTGCTATATGCAAAATAACATTGAAAACTGGATTTTTGTCAGAAAATAAATAATTTACAAGGTGGTAATATATATTTTGACATTTTTTGATATTTATTTATATAATATTCAATTCCCCCTTAGCTGCACAAACTTACAATATCCGAGGATATAATTTGTGGTAAATTGGACATTCTCTGTTTCTTATAATGAAGTTTAGTCTGTCATAGGCATTGGTTACAATCATATTATATGTATATTTCTCTAAAACATAGTTAAATGTCCATTACAATTTGTTTTAGTAATTTGTTACTAATTGGAGATCTTCATTCATCTGCTCATTCTCAGTGATACTGTGTATAGCGTAACTGAGCTAGTCGTGGTGTTGGCATATACAGTAGGTATAATAGAGTGATTTACTGCCAGACGATAGGGGTAATTAATATAAAGCAACATAAAGCAATATAAAGCAATATAAAGCGGTTTTATTTTCCTTGTTTTGGGGTTTTTCCGTTGAATTATGGTTTCTAACAACATTTAACACTGTTTGAAATAAATTTCAATCAACTTTATAGAAGAAATATGCGCTTTATACTCATTTTTTTCATCGATATTACAATATTTGCCGAGCCGCCATATTTCCTTAAGTGCGCATGCTCAGTTCGTGTTTCCTTATGAATGAACTACCGAAAGATGGAACACCTTTTTTCCTCAAAGACTTTCCTGGTACCGTAAATTATGATTTTTTTTACGTTGATCAACCGCCAATTAAAAAACCGACTTTTATGACCGAAACCGACACGCACGCTTGTGATTACTGAAGGATTAAAATAAAATGAAAGATCAAAAGATCAAAGGATATATTTAACATACTATATGATTTTTATTTTTAAAAAAAATACTTTATACTTATTATTTATAAAATATAATTTACGATTTTTATTATTTATAAAATATAATTTATGATTTTTATTATTTATAAAATACAATTTATGATTTTTATTATTTATAAAATATAATTTATGATTTTTATTATTTATAAAATACAATTTATGATTTTTATTATTTATAAAATATAATTTATGATTTTTATTATTTATAAAATATAATTTATGATTTTTATTATTTATAAAATACAATTTATGATTTTTATTATTTATAAAATATAATTTATGATTTTTATTATTTATAAATATAATTTATGATTTTTATTATTTATAAAATATAATTTATGATTTTTATTATTTATAAAATATAATTTATGATTTTTATTATTTATAAAATACAATTTATGATTTTTATTATTTATAAATATAATTTATGATTTTTATTATTTATAAAATATTATTTACAATTTTTATTATTTAAAAAATATAATTTATAATAGTTATATAATGAATATAAATTTTAATTTTTATACAATGAATCTAAAATAATAATTCTCAATTATAATTTGTATATAATAAATCTAAATCATAATTATAATTATAAAATTATAAAATTATAATTTATTATTTATAATTTTTATATTATATTATTTTTTTAAAATGATTTATTTTCTTATTTTTTCATTTCTTTATTTATTTAGTTTATTTTTTACATAAACCTATAGCCTTTATAATTAGATAATTAAATTAATTAGATATAATTGCTTACAAGCAGATTTACAATGGAAATGGGAAGCCATGCACCGACGAATAGAATTAAACACGAATTTAATAAAAAGGTCTAAATCTACTTGTCCTGTCATTCTAGGGCCGATCTTACACTAGGATGAGGACTCCACATCAAACTAGAGATTTTTTCGCATATTTCGGGAGTTCTAAATACAAAAATAAACCATACCGAGATAAGTTTGGATAATTTGGTAATAGGAACAGATGAGGAAAAAAGCTCTTATCAAGGCTTTAAAATCAGCCTTTCCCTGGGTTAATATGACGTTATGCACTAGGCATATTGAAAATAACGTTTAATATCATCTTCGTCGTAAAATCGTCATGTCAGGTGTGGAAATTAGGCCTATTACGGACAACTTGTTCGGGGACAATGGTTTATCTAATTCCAATACACTTTTAGATTTTGATCTTAAAACTTCTGAATTTTGGATTCGAAACAAGACAGGTTTGTGGGAAAGTTTCAACTTCCTAGAAAAATAAAACTGAACTGCGAGTCGATAAATCATTCATTAAAAGCTGCTATAAAATGGAAACCTCAAAGGTGTCCGGATTTGATAAAGTTTTAGAAAGGGAGGTTAAATTTCAGGATAATTAAAATAGCGATTCAGGGCATTGGGGAATTCGAACTGGCTCCAAAATTTCAGTACCTAAAAATTAAAGAAACTGTTTGGAAACGGAAATCGGAACATGAGAAAGAAAGCATACTTAAAAAAAAATATGAATTCAAGCATTCAAACTCAAAACTGGTCACATCAACCGATGGTCTATTACAAGTCCCTAAAACAAGGGCCATTGCCACTAAACCGGGTCAGAAACCAAGAGCTCGATCCGAAAAAAGAATTCGCTACCCAAAATAGCTAATATTTAAAAGTTTATTATTTATTGTATTGTAACTTCTTAGTCAGGGTGCTGTGCTTGTAGACTAGCACACATTCAAATGTGCGCCACCCGACTTTATTATTTTTTATTTATTTTATCTGTTACCATAAGGCCATCTGTCGTATTCAGTACTTATTTTTAACATACTGGTCCGGGTGCTGTGCCTGTAGCACACGCACATATGTGCGAAACCCGACTTTTTCTTGATAATTTTTATGTATATATTGTATCATACTTTTTGTATATTATGTAAATATTTTGGTCCCCGGGAGAACTTATAATCATTTATTATTTCAGTTTCACTAGTTTAATAAATTTAGTTAAGTATTAAAAGGGGTCGAAACTTTTCTGGTGCTACCAGACTGAACTTTAAAAAAAATTATAAAATTAAATAAATTTTCTTTTTTTAAAAAAGGGAAGCCTGTGAAAAACTTTATTTATTATTATTTTTTTTATAATTTTAATTATTAAAAAACAGAAACGAAAAGCATAAGAAAATGATAAAGCAAAATTATTACTTTTATTATTATTATAATAATTATTAATATTAATTTAATTATTATTATAAATTTAGTGCACATTATTAATTATTTACGGCACCAGGAAAGTCTTAAAAGAAAAAAGGTGTTCCATCTTTTGGTAGTTCATTCACAAGGATACACGAACTGAGCATGCGCACTTAAGGAAATATGACGGCTCGGCATCGATGAAAAAATGAGTATAAAGCGCATATTTCTTCTATAAAGTTGATTGAAATTTATTTTAAACAGTGTTATATGTTGTTAGAAACCATAATTCAACGGAAAAAACCCCAAAACAAGGAAAATAAAACCGCTTTATATTGCTTTATATTGCTTTATGTTGCTTTATATTAATTACCCCTACCCCTGCCAGACTATCTGGTCCGGATCTTTTAGCCTAGTGGTAGAGCGCTCGCTTTTCACCTACAAGGGCTGGGTTCGATCCTCAGCCGGGGCACTCGGTGAGGATGTGTTTTTTTTCCAGGTGTTTCCTCCCTCCTGTTACATTTGGCGCCCAACAAAATAAACCACGTAGGGGTTGCGTGAGATTTCCAAGGTGGGAAATCTCAAGATAACAGGGGAGGCATATACAGTCATATAATAGCGTGATTTACTGCCAGACTATCTGGTCCGGATCTTTAAGCCTCGTGGTAGAGCGCTCGCTTTTCACCAAGAAGGGCTGGGTTCGATCCTCAGCCGGGGCACTCGGTGAGGATGCGTTTTTTGTTTTTTTTTTTTTCAGGTGTTTCCTCCCTCCTGTTACAACTGTCATTCCTCAAGACTGAAAACAATGATGGAAAGTTGAACAGCTACTTTTGACGGGGGGATGGAAGGAAAGACAAGACATTTGTATATTTACTTATGTCACATATCAACTTTCCAAATATAGCGTTATAAAGAGCATCACATAAAAAAGCGTAATAGTTTTGAGCCGAGGTCAAGGTCGAACAACGACCAGGCCCCCTACTGTCAAATCTTTTATCGAAATATACAACATTTTTTATCATGAAGCTACTGAAAAAATTATCTTAGAATTAAGGTAGATACTTACATAAATGAAACGAAACTTGGAGTATAAAAATTGTCTAATTAAGTTTTTAAATTAAACTCCATCTCAATTCCGATGTTAAAAGCAACAAGTCTCGATTTGAGTGATGAATTTTACTAAAATCTTGTTGGATAAACGAACTTGGAAAGAAACAAAATCCGAAATCTTTTTAACTTTAAAGAAACAAATTTCACTTGAAAAAAGATTATAAATCTGAATGATTTATTGTTTTATGAATTTTGATATCAAATATTATTTTTCAAGTTTTAAAAAACACAAAAACATAGATTGTTAACATATAATTTCCGGACAGTTTCCTCATCCCTGTTTACTTTTATAATACTAAAATCAGCATCAATCAGAAGCTTGCGGCAGACGAAAACATTCTGTTTTGACACACGTGGGACAGCTTTTAAAATTAACCGGTTAAAATTATGAAGGCCCAGTCCCAGTGCCAACAGTGAATTAAGTTTAATCAGGTATAATACAACACACACACATTGGGCGAGTTAAGAGTCTACATGGGGCCTTGTGGTATAATACAATGTTTTGTTATGTTTTAAATAGTGACACAAATATTCTGACCAATGAATATATAGGCAAAACATTTTAAAAAAATATACATTCAATGAGGTGAAAATCAATTAACATGGTCAACTTTAGGCCGGCAGAGCAATCTCGGCCTAGGTCAGCTAGATTTGGCAAATACAAACAAATCATTGACAATGGGACAAAACAACAACAGCCGTACGTACAAGCCTTTAAAAACTGCTTAATCTGAGCAATGGTCATATTTCATTACAATTACTTTTCATCTCCTTAATAACTTAAAGTTAAAAGATACTACCAGTATTGGTCATTAGTAAATAGAGGAAAACCACAAATGTTTTAATCCAATTTCAAGTCTCATTTACCATTTAACATCAATAGATGTTCTGTCAATTCTTTAAATGATGTTTTAAAAATTGATTCAAAATTTGAAATTAAAGTTGGAATTACATTTCCTCAGGTAAAAATTCAGGTTTTCATTGATCATTTAATTGGTGGGCTGGACAACTCAATATTTATTTTTCTGATTAATGACATAACACTGTAACAGGAGGGAGAAAAAATGCAAGGTCAGACCGGGGATCGAACCCTGGACCCCCCCGCCCTATAGGCGAGTGCTCTACCAACTGAGCTACCCAGACCACTACATTCCTCCCCTGTTATTCTTGAGTTTCCCATGATCCTATGGGAAATCACCACAAATTCCCTCGGGTGGACTTTATACGGCCGCATATATGTCAGTCCATCACTTCCGAGGGCCACACTGGCCACCAAACTGTAACAGGAGGGAGAAAAAAATGCAGGGTTGGACCGAGGATCGAACCCGGGACCTCCCGCACTATAGGCGAGTGCTCTACCAACTGAGCTACCCAGACCGCTACAACACTAAGAAGGTGAATTTTTAGTGATTTAAGGCTTATCTATAGGACTGTTAAGCCGAAAATTTGACTGGTGTCATGAACATCTATACCATGCAAACTGCTAAAGTTTCATCATGCGTAAGAATTTACAAAAGAACTATGTACTGGTACATCATTTAGCTTTTGTCTCTTTTACTCCTGAAAACCACCTTGGTGGCTCAGTGGTAGAGCATTCCCTGTGAAAGCAAGAGATCATGGATTCAAACCCTTGCTGGGTCATACATATTTTAAGATGAAAATTTGACATACTACTTCCCTGGCCTGGTGCTCATGATTAAGAGGACATAGAGTTCACCTGGTGGTGCCAGGATAATGGACTGGTGAAGTGATATGCTTTTGTGTGGCATATTGACTTAGTGAACTTGCATCTTACCAAAAAGTTGCAGAGTGTGTGACCAGTACATGTCAGACTTTAAAGAACCACTACAACATAAATTTGATAAAAACCCAAATGGCAACAACAATCGGCAATAGGTAAACTTAAAAATAGCACAAAACCCAAATGGCAACAACAATCAGCAATAGGTTAACTTAAAAATAGCACAAAGATCTCTAAAACAATTAAATATTCAAAGAAATAAGTCAATCTTATCTCTTTAATTACTGAAAGTTGTGTCTATAGCAATCAATGAAAACACAAGATCATTTTTTTTCTCTTTTAATATTTCAGAAAACAGGGATATTGAGTTTCATGTCGTTTGAAGAGACAACACCAAAGATTTTTACATTGAAAGGTTTTAGCCCACTTAGAACTCCTGATGTGACAAAGAAGAAAAAGAAGAAAAAACAGAAAAGGAATGAATCCCACAGTTTTCTGTCTGACACAGAATCAGTTGTAGACAAGGACATATTGAATGTTGCTAATTTTATTTCAAATAGATTGAAGGAGATCGACTGTGCAGGAAAAAATTCTGATTCTTCTCTTGAGGAGACAACTTCTCAGCATAAAACTTCTAATATTAACTCAAATGTAGTAACACATGATAATATGACAGGTGTAGAAGTTAAAGAGAATATATCCATGGATAAAATATCACCAAAGAAAAAGAAAAAACAGAAAAAAGATCATCATCTTAGTGATTCTGATGTTGAAATGCAAAAGAGTGTTGGCATAACAGACATAGAAAAGGGAGTTACCCCATCCCCAGGAAAAACTCAAAAGAGTGTTGGCATAACAGACATAGAAAAGGGAGTTGCCCCATCCCCAGGAAAAACTCCATCAAAATCTAAAAGGATTGATTATCACAAAAAGAAAAGCCCCATTAAAAGTAAGTAAAACTAAAATATCATACTTAAAAGTTTCAGGAGGATCATTGATCAAATTGAAAAATACCGTATATATGTACAGTGAAACTTACATAAACCGACACTCCATGGGACCGGTCATTATGGTCGGTTTTCAGGAGTTTAAAAAAAAAAACGGATTCGAATCTGGTTCGTTCCAGTCCGTTACCAGAATTTAGTCAGTTACCGGATATGGCTATTATAATGGTATATTCATGTGTGTGCTATCGATTGTGTTTGTTAACACTTACATCGTGAAAAGTGATATTTTAAATGTTATTTATATTTTATTTTTATCTTAAACAAATTTAACAATGAAACAATGTGCATACATTGTCATCGTAGTTGTAATACGTAGTTCTACCCATCTTCGTTTCACAGGTGTACCCATCTTGAAACACAATTTCAGTTTGATGCCGATTTTTGAAAACTGACTATTTATGATCTAGAGAAGAGGCCTTACCAATCATTCAGATTTAAAAAAAAAAAAAAAAAAAACAAGGAAAAGAAAAAAAGAAAATAGAATGTGATTTATTTAAGTTCAAAGCTGTATTGTTTTTCGAAAATCCTTTGCCTTGCATCTAAAAACATCACACAGCTTTTCGGCATCCGACTTCTGCTTTTTTTAAATATAAACAAGGCACATTTTAATAAAACATTTTAAACACGTTTGTTTATTTTAAAATTACATACGATACAGATACATGTATTTTATAATAAATAAGTTAATGTATTAAGTAAACATCGACCGTAGGTAAACAGCCGTTATACATAGCCTGCGGTAATATGAGTTCTTGTCATGTGCAGTCATTCGTGACCATTCAAACATTAATTGTTCCACAGGTAATGTTGATTTTGGCTGACAAATTATGTTGGTGTTCGGAATACGGAGGTGTCAGTTTTCGGAAGTTTTTTATTACATGATTTATATAAGAATGAATCCGTCCCCAGCAGACAGTGTCGGTTTAGGGAGGTTGTCGGTATTTAGAGGTGTCGGTTTTGGGAAGTTACACTGTAATACTTTTTGTCAGGTGGACTTTTTTGGCATGTCCAAAAATAGGTCACTGTGTCTCATTGGCTAAAAAATCTTTATAAAATTATTCTTTACTAAAACAATGATTGGAGGCATATCTGGTCTGTTATTAAGTTTCCCTAGGAATTAAACCTGATAGTATTTTCATTTAGAAAAATAAGTTTTGAGTTGCTATATTTTTATATACTGTTCATTGATGTTAACATGAGGTGTTTAGTTTTGGCATTTTCTTGAAATGTCACATGACCTTCAAAAAACAAGGTCTTGGCCTTATTATTATGATTCCCCACCCAAAGGTGGGGAATCATATTGTTTTTGTTCTGTTTCTTCTTCTTATTATTATTATTATGATTCCCCACCCAAAGGTGGGGAATCATATTGTTTTCGTTCTGTTTCTTCTTCTTCTTATTATTATTATTATTATAATTTTTTTTTCCTCCTTAAAATTGTCCGGTGCAGAACTCGGAAACGGTATGATGGGTTTCGATGAAATTTGGTACCAACAATCTGCTATCTTGGTAGATATGGATAAATGATCAAATTTTTTTCTATCTCGACGGCTCAGTGGTCGGTGCGTGTAAATTGCGTAATATAATTCCAAACATCTTTCTGTCCAATACGTACAAAAATAGATAACTCTTACAGAATCTTCTTTCTTATTCAGTTTCTCAGATATATGAGCGCCCGATAAAAATGGGTAATCTAAATTAATGTATAAAGTTAAGCACTAAACAAAAATGATTGAATGTTATTGAACTACATGTTAATTAAGTGACTAACCTCTTTCTCACATACATAATTTGTTCTTAATAAATTCTCAGTTACTATGTATTAAATTGTTAAAAATATATCAAATTTTTATCAGCACTGCCAAACAAGTTAAACGCATCATTCAATCTCATTCTAAATTTTAGGATAGGTTCCTGCACCATTAAAGTTTTACATCCATGGGTATTTATTGGGTGAGGGACAGGAAGATGGGGTCTTAAAAACAAAAATTACCAATTTTTCCTTAAACACTTTGCAGTGTGCTATGAAACCATATATAGGGCTTTGTCATAACTCATAAACTTATGAGATTCCTATCCCTAAAGTATATATTTTCTGGTTCCTAATGATAAAAGAATGACACTAATCAAAGACACCTAAGGTCCTTTCCCACTAAAGGGAAGGGCTGGATGGTGCTAAGTTAATTTTAAACTATTGAAATCCCCACCCCTAATTTATGTATTTTCTGGTTCCTTATGAAAAGTTGAATAGAGTGATATTAATAAAGGGCACCTAAGGTCATTTCCCACTGTGGGTGGTGCTATGTACATGTATAGCTTTTAAATAGTTAAAATCCTTTCCACTCATCTGTATATTTTCTTGTTCATTATGGACTTTTGAAAAGAGTGATAAAACCTCCAGGAAATCATTTTCTTGAGAGGGTAGGGGTGGGAAGCCAGAATTCTTAACACCCACCCTCAGTCAAGAAACACTATCTTATGGCATACTTGATTTCATTTCTTAAGGCAAGTTTACGGGATTAAATTCCCATTCAAAGAATTGTAAACAAATTCAATAGCATTATTACATGTTTTGATATGTATAATTGCTTTAATCTCTTTGTCAATTATCCATTTATATGTAGGTTATGGCTACTTCACAGTCATGACACACGTCAATCAAATTTGTTGGTTAAACACCTCACAGTTCGTGAAATAGATTTGCTATCAATCAAAGTTGAATACCTGTCCAATCAAAATACACCAGCTAATAGAATTGCCAAATTAATGGATAGGACCTATGTCAGAAGACAGAACGCATGATTCTGATCTATTAAACTTGTATAATTTACATACGTTTTGAATTATAAATTTATACATGCAGATTCGGACTCCCGTGATCAATTGGTTTCTTTTAACAAAAAACATTGTTGCAACAATGGGGTATGAGGGAATGAAAATATATATTAAAATGAATACTACTCGAATTATAATTGTACAATTCGATGTTAACTTTAAATTTACTTGTCTTCCCTTTTCTCTTAGTCAGCTTTCGATTACTAGTAATGGATACTATCAATCCATCTCGAGATCAGTCCATCAGCAGGTGTATATTTTAGACAATATATAGATTATGGATGGTGGGGAATCATACGTAACTGGTATCCCACTTACAATCTCTAGTTATTATTATTTTCTTATAATTTTTTTTTTTTTTTCCTTAAAATTGTCCGGTGCAGAACTCGGAAACGGTATGATGGGTTTCGATGAAATTTAATACCAATAATCTGCTATCTTGGTAGATATGGATAAATGATCAAATTTTTTTCTATCTCGACGGCTCAGTGGTCGGTGCGTGTAAATTGTGTAATTTAATTCCAAACATCTTTCTGTCCAATACGTACAAAGATAGATAACTCTTACAGAATCTTCTTTCTTATTCAGTTTCTCAGATATATGAGCGCCCGATAAAAAAGGGTAATCTGAATTAATGTATAAAGTTAAGCACTAAACAAAAATGATTGAATGTTATTGAACTACATGTTAATTAAGTGACTAACCTCTTTCTCACATACATAAATTGTTCTTAATAAATTCTCAGTTACTATGTATTAAATTGTTAAAAATATATCAAATTTTTATCAGCACTGCCATACAAGTTAAACGCATCATTCAATCTAATTCTAAATTTTAGGATAGGTTACTGCACCATTAAAGTTTTACATCCATGGGTATTTATTGGGTGAGGGACAGGAAGATGGGGTCTTAAAAACAAAAATTACCAATTTTTCCTTAAACACTTTGCGGTGTGCTATGAAACCATATATAGGGCTTTGTCATAACTCATAAACTAATGAGATCCCCAGCCCTAAAGTATATATTTTCTGGTTCCTAATGATAAAATGAAAAGAATGACACTAATCAAAGACACCTAAGGTCCTTTCCCACTAAAGGGTAGGGCTGGGTGGTGCTAAGTTAATTTTAAACTATTGAAATCCCCACCCCTAATTTATGTATTTTCTGGTTCCTTATGAAAAGTTGAATAGAGTGATATTAATAAAGGGCACCTAAGGTCATTTCCCACTGTGGGTGGTGCTATGTACATGTATAGCTTTTAAATAATTAAAATCCTTTCCACTCATCTGTATATTTTCTTGTTCATTTTGGACTTTTGAAAAGAGTGATAAAACCTCCAGGAAATCATTTTCTTGAGAGGGTAGGGTGGGAAGCCAGAATTCTTAACACCCACCCTCAGTCAAGAAACACTATCTTATGGCATACTTGATTTCATTTCTTAAGGCAAGTTTACAGGATTAAATTCCTATTCAAAGAATTGTAAACAAATTCAATAGCATTATTACATGTTTTAATATGGATAATTGCTTTAATCTCTTTGTCAATTATCCATTAATATGTAGGTTATGGCTACTTCACAGTCATGACACACGTCAATCAAATTTGTTGGTTAAACACCTCACAGTTCGTGAAATAGATTAGCTATCAATCAAAGTTGAATACCTGTCCAATCAAAATACACCAGCTAATAGAATTGCCAATTTAATGGATAGGACCTATGTCAGAAGACAGAACGCATGAATCTGATCTATTAAACTTGTATAATTTACATACATTTCGAATTATAAATAGATTTATACATGCAGATTCGGACTCCCGTGATCAATTGGTTTCTTTTAACAAAAACATTGTTGCAACAATGGGGTATGAGGGAATGAAAATATATATTAAAATGAATACTACTCGAATTATAATTGTACAATTTGATGTTAACTTTAAATTTACTTGTCTTCCGCCTTTTCTCTTAGTCAGCTTTCGATTACTAGTAATGGATACTATCAATCCATCTCGAGATCAGTCCATCAGCAGGTGTATATTTTAGACAATATATAGATTATGGATGGTGGGGAATCATACGTAACTGGTATTCCAGTTACAATCTCTAGTTTACTTTTATGATTATGCTAAGTTTTATTTAGTTTATTTATTTATTTTTTATTTTTATTTTTATTTATTTTTTTTTTTTTAATTTGTTGTCTCAGAACTTAACTACAGGAAGACCCATGGCCTCACCTGCTTGGTAACAGTTTGACAATTTTACATGTACAAGCACATAACAAACAAAACACTTACCTGCTATACATTTGATGTAGGGGAGACAACTTAACTATAGTAGGGTATGTCAGGAAAATTATCTCCCCTAGACAATAAAAATTATATATACACATGTATATATACACACACACACACACACACACACACACACACACACACACACACACATATATATATATAAACATTACATTAATCTTAACATACTTCATCCTTTTATTACTTATAATTACTTTACTGTGGTTACATGAATTATTATTTGACTTGTTTGTCATGTACCGGTAGTATTTTAGGCATTTACGATTGAACTATTTATTTTATACTTGTAGACATTTCTGCTGATATACAAAATGAAGATATTGAAAAGGCAGTAGCAGATAATGAACATGTTCAACTAAGGTAAGAGTTATAGTTCCTGGGTGTCTATGGAGGTTATGTTAAGAACATGTTCTCATGTGTTCCCATGTCAAGTACAATGTTCTCAATTGCCCTAATGCAGAGAACAGTTTATAAGAACATGCACTCAGGTAAATTTTTCACACCACCTGGGCAGTTGGTGTGAACAAGAACAATGAAGATCAGAGATGGTGGATAGTAGTGAGAGGTTAGAACATAATGAATTTTATTTGTAAAAAATATAACATAACTGTATTGTATGCAGAAAATAACTCTGTTTCTCAATTTGTATTATAATATTGCATTTTTACTTCTGAGTAGGGTGCAAGAGATGAGGAAATGAAAATACTACAAATAGTGACAAGTATTAGCTTCTTTAAAAAAAAGCTTGCCATGTTTCAGAATTTATTAGCAATAACATCCTGGCAGAATATTATATGAAAAAGTATCTATAGGAAAGAATTTATGTCTCAATGATATTAACTTTCCAAAGATTATTACTCATACCAATTAAGGGCAAAGGATCCTGATTTGCAGTGTATATGGGATAAGCTGGCTTAACAATATTTCTCTTGAATAATGAAATAGCCCATTTTTTCCCCCATTTTAGTTTGTTTTTGTGTGTTAGGACAAGTTTTGCAAGAACAGTCAAGAGCAGTTCTTTCTGATCTCAAGAACACGTTCTCTTGAACCACCAAAAGACACCTTAGTGTTCAGTTAAAGTAAGGGGTTATAGATTAAGAAAGATTAAGATTGTGAAGAAAGCCCCAGTGGTTCTGTGTTGAAGACAAAGTGATCTGCAGTACTTGACCTTATCACCACAGGCCAAAAAAGTTTTGTTTCAAAACCTTCATAAATTGCATCTTTAAAATGTAAAATTTGTTGACATTACTAGCTAATGTAGCAGAACTTATAGACAGAATTAATGCTAGGTACATAACAACTTTTAACCTTGAATATTTTATAGGTATAAACCGGACACAGATTTTGTTATGATGACAGGAAGTTCTCCAGAAACACAATTGTCTCCTGAAGATGTTAAAGGGAAGGATCTGTGGTTGATTAAAGCACCAATAGATGTATGGACTCAGACTTTTCTCTCTCTCTCTCTCTCTCTCTCTCTCTCTCTCTCTCTCTCTCTCACACATACACACACACACACACACACACACACACACACACTATATTTCCTGATTTACTAAGTTACAAATTTGTGTTTTAATTTAAGATTTTCAATATTAATTGTTTAGTGGAAATTAAATATATTCAGTTATAATTTATTGATAGTTCATGTAAAAAAAAATTTCATAAATGATTGACTGCTTTTCTGAATTTTACAGAATTGTTGCTTGCTTATACTTTATAAATGGAAAAATATCAAAGCCTCCGTAAAATATGTTTCTGAATACTGAACATTTACAAACTAAACATGCTAAATGGAAATACAGAGAGATATATATAAAGAGTTTTTTTTTAATTTATTTCTTTTATGTTTCCATGGCAATTGATGATTGTTCTTGATTAGAAAGTTTATTGCAAGCTTTTAATTGTGGTAAGATTGATGAAGTTAAATAGAAGGTAATGCTTGTTTTTGAAAATCATTAATTTTTTTTATTTTCAGTTTGATGTTAAGAATTTAGATAATAAAATAGTGAGCTTAAAGGGACTTCAGACTATAAGTACAGATTCAGAGGTTTGTATAGAGAGAAGACAGGTGCTTTTTGACTGGGTAGATCAGTTTAATGTACTGAAATCTCAGTCTTGTGTATGGTGGGGGAAATGGATTGATCTAAGACATTTTGGGGTATAAATAAGACTCAAAATAATAAAATAATCATAAGTGGTTTAAGAAAATAGGGACTAAATGCATTATTGTAAAATAAGTGTTAGAAAAAAAATGTCAGAAAGTTTTAAACCTATACAAATCTTTATCAAAATGGATGTTATTAAGATTTTTATGTTGATTCATCAAACATATAACATATTTAATGAGAAGAGTCACACAGTCATACAGATTCAGACAGCTTAAATATTCAGCTGAAGCACTACATAATGATTGTTATATTTTGATATTTGATCAAACATGTGTTAAGAGTAAAAGGATATAATGGAAATACCATGCACTTTTGAGATTTGTCCACTTTTCAGGGACACGCCGGAGACAAACTTAAAATGTATTTGCTGGGAATTTTGATTTTTGTATATTACCAGGTTAAGACCCTTTTGTTGAAATTTAATACCAAGTAAAAACTCATTAGAGTAGAGATTTAAAACATAATAATCTTTTTATCAGCAAAATGTTATTAATAATTGAAAGATTTTTAAGTATATAAAAAGGTCATTTTAGAAATGAACGCGAAAGTAACACCAAAGGGACTTCTGGTCAACAAAACAGTGACTTCTGGTCCTCTGGTCAGCAGAACAGAGTGACTACTGGTCCTCTGGCCAGCAGAACAGAGTGACTACTGGTCCTCTGGCCAGCAGAACAGATTGACGTATAAATTTTTTTATCAGCAGGACTTTAATTAAAATTTAACAATTGGAAAGTACCGTATATGTATTGCCCTTGAACTCTATAACAAACAAAAATTTTGTATATTTCGTAATTTGGACTAGTAGATTAATTGGATAACCAACAATTTTCAGACTATTCTTGTTCATTTTTCTGTTTATATTTCTGTTTTTTTTTTTTTTTTTTTTTAATTTATATCGTTTTGAAAATCATTCAGTAACACAAAAATTTCATTTATTAAATGTGTATTTAAAAAATTTTCTGCTAAAAATTTAGGTTGAATGTTAAATTGATATTAATGTTTTTTCTTTCTTTCTTTCTTCTCTACAGAATGAGTTTGAGGTTCATGCCTTTGAAGACAACAGTCTCAGTGTAAGTAGACAACTCTGAAATCAGAACATTATGTCTACTGTACAGATACCCTAAGTATACTTTTCAGATCCCTAAATATATACTTTATTTAGTGGTAGTTTTGTAGTTTGCTACTGGAATCAATGAAGGGGATGATAGGTTTGCATTGTGCCTGTCAATCTGTCTATCAGTCTGTTTCCCCAACAGTCACACACATTTTCCATACTTTTTTATAGATTGCTTGAAGACATTGAAATAAGATTTAATATTACATGACTTTACTGTAATATAGATCAAGGTATAGTAACTATAGTTTCCTTCCAATTTATTTATTTTTTACCAAATTATTATCCTTGAAATTAAATTTTCCAAAATAACAGTTCCTAGATTTTTTAAACACTTGCTAGTTTTGAACTAATGTTTAGTGTTTGAGTCTACTGTCATAGGTAACAGATCAAGGTCGTTTCATTCTGCTTAACTAACATTTGATAAAATTATGGTTTTGGACAGAAAAAATTCTTCAGAACAGTTTTTTGGACTTTTTTCCAGAATAATCACAAATATCTGCCTACTACTTGGAAGTTATTTACCCCCATAAGTTACAGATAAAGTTTAAGTTTCCTTTTGCTACACTAATTTTTTTATGCCCCCCTTTAAAGAAGGGAGGGCATATTGCTTTGCTGCTGTCTGTCGGTCCACCAACAGTTTCCTTCATTTTCTTCGCAGAGGTTGCACATACTGAAATGAAATTTGGTATACAGATTTATCAATAGAATATCTAGGTCAAATTGCTGTTTTGGGTATGATCGAGCAATTTTTGACACAGTTATCCCCCTTGGACTTAGAAAAATTCCAATTCTTTGCAGTTTCCATTCATTTTCTTTGCAGAGGTTGCACAAACTGAAATGAAATTTGGTATACAGTTTTATCATAAAAATATCTAGGCCAAGTTCTGTTTTGGGTATGATCGAGCAATTTTTGACACAGTTATCCCTCTTGGACTTAGAAACATTCCAATTATTTGCTTTATGTTCATTATCTCTACAAAGGTTGATCAAATTAATTACTGATATAACATATAATCAGGTTGGTTGAATATAGTTATATTGATAATAATTTATAATTTATAAGTAGAGTTAAACCTGTCTGAAGGTCTATATGTTTGTGCAACCTATAATTCAAATATTTTTAGCTTAATGTTTGTGCAACCTATAATTCAAAAAAATTTTTAGCTTAGACACATCATACTTGATAGATTTATGCATCTCAGATAGTATTGGTAGATGACCCCTATTGATTTTAAGTTCAAAAGGTCAATTTCATTTCCATGTACACTGCCTATAATAAAAGCTTGTACACCCTATAATGTCTGTCCAAGAAGGGGGGGGGGGGAATAAGTGTTTCACAAACATCTCTTGTTGTTTTAGGAAATTATGGGCCTTTATCTGAAAATTTCTTCAATATAATAATAGTACATTTATTCTGAATTTTTTCCTCAGTGCTTGCAAATCTTGGAATAATACATGTATTTAGGATGTGAGCTAGCTACCATCAGGAGTTACGGGTCAAGTTTAACTGGTTGAGAGTAAGGGACCGAGTATTGACTGAGCAATGCCTTCGGAATGCTTGTTTTAGCACTAAAAGTGTGAAATTATTTAATTACCATTATAATAAATATAACATGACTAAGAGAGCATTGAATTATCATAGTAACATCTTTTGCAAATTCATATTATGAATGAAATAATTTTTGGAGGAGTTATGGTTGGTTTTAGCACCAAGCGTCAACAAATATTTATAGATTTAAATGAAATTTAGAATACATTTTTTATTTGCATGTCAGTATAGATGGTACATATTATGTTATAGTGCTGTCTGTCTGTTTAGTGTTACAATGCTGTCCATCCAGTTTCTTTAATAATATCTCATGCTAGTTTGTGAAGGGTGTATATTGCACCGTCTGGCCCTGCCCTTGTGTCAACTTGCTATCATCCAAGCAGATTACAGAAAATTTACATGAGGTGTCATAATAATAATTATTGTACCATTTGTTATAAGTGAATTAATTAATAAGAAATCTGTTGTCAGGCACTATGGATAGGAAACTCCAGTAATCAAAATAATGGTACTGATACATGTATTAACAAGTAAAATATATCTATTACAAATATTCATAATTAAATAATAAAATACAATAGTTATGAAATAGCAAAAATGGCAAAGCAATAAATAACATTTAGAAATTTTATATATTAGATAAAATGTTAAATCCTGTAAACCACTATTTTGCTAATTAATTTATATATTCTGTTTGTTCAAAAAAATTATACATATGTATACAGTCATGTATAGTATTGATTACTTCATTAAAGACTGCTTTTTATTAAAACCATTTAAAACATATATTTTTAGATGTCAGCATTACAACCAGTTATACCTTGTAAAAAGAAGAAAGCTTACACAACAGGTATGACTTAGTTAATTAACAACACAACAGGTGCTCAGTTTTTTAGTCTAGAAGTCAGAAACATTTAAGTAATTAGTATCCAGTGTCTGAATGAAGAATTTAGAGTCATTTCAGGCAAAAGTGATAAGTAGCAAATGTTGTATTGTATATTTATTGATGGTTGACATGGCCACAAAAATGAAAGTGAACTAGAAAATAATTAAGACATTAAAAACCTTATCCCAGTATTTGATTAAAAGGAACAAGTTTGGTCTTTGTTCTTTTCTTTCTGCTGTCTCTATCATGAGGTTATTTACCCTATAATCAAAATGGCATCTGAAAGATAAATTTATGAGAAATGTTTTAGCAAATTCTAAAAGCAACATGCCTTTCTACTAATATTTCAGTCAAATGAATGGTATCTTTCTAGAAGGGATTTAAATGATAAAATTAGTCCAATCAAAGGTTCAGATGCTGAAATCTTTATTTTAGCATTCTCAAGTCAGTGCCTATGTCCAAATCTAAGGGAGGTTATTAAAAAAGGATCAGGATGATTACAATGTTTTGTTTTATTTCCATTCAGTAGACGGTGGCCGAGTGGTCTAAAGCGCACAATTAGGATCACAGTGTCTCTCACTGCCTGGGTTAGAGTCCCACTCGGGACAGATCCTAGTGTGAGAAAGTTTGTCAGTTCACTTGCCGAAGGTCGGTGGTTTTCTCTGGGCACTCCAGTTTCCTCCACCATCCCAGAACTGACTGCCTCAAAATAAGTGAAAGATTCTTGTACTGGGGTGTAAAACTCCATTACTCCACTACACTCCATTCAGTAGACACACAAATTGTGCATGTGGTGCTTGGAAAGTACACACATTACTGTACACACCTCTTGCAGTACTCACTGTAGCTTGTCTGTTTATAATTTTATTTAGGTCAAAAGTTCAAAGGTCAGATACACATCATTCAGACCATGGAGGTACCACCATTACCAAACATTATTGTACCTAAACCAGTAAGGCATGTCATTCCACCAGGACTAAAGCCAAGGTTTGAACCTTTTGGTAGTAGGTAAGTATAAATTTGTAAAATAAAAAGCTTGTATCCAGATGTGAACCTTTTGGTAATGATAATTGTACCAAATGTATATACATTGTACCAGTGCATATAGGATAAATATATGTTATGGGTAAATAACAGGTCTTTGAACACAATTGATTTAACATCACAGAAATTTTGTCTCCTTAGACAATTTTCTGGTCATATTTAAATGTCATGAAATAAAAGTGATTGGAACATATATATTAAAATTCTGTAGGTTACACTTGTGAAACATATTATGTATATTTTAGCTTCCCCAGAAAGGGAGATTGTGTCAGAGGACAGTGGTTCTTCAAGCAGAAAACGGAAACATCAAACAGAGATTAAAGAAGGTAATCCTACTTTCTGTTGACTAGCTTAAAATTTTCTTAATCTGTTAGACTGTTAGAGTTGCAGGAGAGCTTTTACGCTTGTCTTGAGCATGACGTTGGTCAGAGGCAAGTTTTTGTTGAAATATTGTAATGGACGAGATGCAAAGACAAGATAATGTAATGCTTTCTAGACTAGTTACATTAAAGTCATCCATTTATAAACTGACAGTTAAAGAATATTAGAACTAGTAGCATTAAACAATCTTATTTTATTTATTTATGGACAAAAATGTTATAAATGTAATGTAATAATTAAAACACAAAGATACCAGTCCATGTCCAAATGTCAAAAAAAAAAATAAATAAATAAAAATAAACCCAAAGTAAAAACTTTGAAAACTGGCAAATTTAATTATACATGTGATCTTCCATCAAGGAAGTGAGGCCATGTGCTCATTGGTTATTAAGTACATGTTGTTTTTGCGTGTTGTCTATTTTTTATTGTTGTTAAGTATGTGATTTCTATTTTAATATTTCGGAGTACATGGAATATTCTTTAACGATTGGACAGCCAGGTTTCCCTCTTGTAAAAAGGAATAATAAAAGGCCTGGATAATCTAAACAGGATAATGATGAGGATGATGATGGTGATGATATGTTTTTTATTTCAGATATTGAAACACCATCTAAGAATAAGAAGAAGAAAAAGAAACACAGACATCACAAGACATAGCCAAATATTAAAGAAAATTTTTAATTAAAAAAAAGTGTGTTTTTATTATGTTTATATATATATATATATATATATATATATATATATATATTACATTGAGTTTGTAGTTAACAATATACAAATAAATCATTGTTTCTTTACTTGTCAGCTTTAACTGTGGATGTAATAAATTTGTTTATATAAATTCATGCACATACACACACACACACACACACACACACACACACACACACACATATATATATATATATATATATATATATATATATATATATATATCCTACTTCCTACTAGTTTCTGTCAGTATCATTGGGCAACTCTGGTCACATGTTGACTTATATATACCATATGGGGTCAATACAATTCCATATCTAGTCAGTATGAGAGTTATTTCCCTTGACCAGTCAGTGGCTGCTGCTTAATAGTACACATGTCATATTCATCACAGCCTCTTACAATAAATAAGGAAACAAATAAAGATGTGGTGATACTTGCACAAAATATTTTATTTCCAGGAACATTTACTTTGTTTAACGGAAATTGATAGTAAGTTTAATTAATCATTATTAATGATTATTTTATGGCACAAAATGATGGTACTCCAAGCCATGCCAACAGTTTACAGTCTCATGTCACAATGTACATGGATTCATAGTGGTTCCTCAGGGCTGTTGGAAGGATATAATTGTTCAGAGTGGATTAGTGACTATTTATTGTTTATACAGGTTTTAAGAGAATGCCCTCGCCCGATGTGGATTTTACCAACCCACTTTGTAACTAAATATGGGGGTGGGGCTATTTATTTCAGAAATTTCTATGCTAGAACAAGAGTGCTAATCTAAAACACTGCCAAATTCTGTACAGTTGTAATGCAGGTACTCCATCCAGCTCAGGCTCAGGAAGAATATGTAGAGTAAACAAAGAAACTAAAATAAAATGGCTTATCTTGTGTCCTTAAGATATAATATACTAGTATAAAAATGGAAATGAATAAATTTTATCACATAATATTTAATTGATGAGACTAAATTAAAATTAATACTGAACATAATTACTGGTAACTGTACATAATTACTGGTAACTGTACCAAAATCTACAGTAATTCTGATTTCTTTGTTATTCCAACCACAAAATTCTTCCAAAAAAATTTTTACTATTGAAGAGGACCCAAAGACATCCAAACAGCAAGAAGAGTTGAAATTGAAAAAAATGATTATACATGGAATTTTATAAATTGTTTTTGAACAGTTGTTTTGTGTCAGTTTAAGTTCCTGTTGATTTTTGAGAAAATAAAATAACAATATTACGTCATCTCTTTGTCAATATTACAGCTATACAGCCTTTATCAAGTCACCAATAATTTAGAACTCCACTACATGATTCCATTCACTTGAATAAGTATTTCAGAAACATTTCATCTGAGCTGAAGGCCCAGATGAACTATTGGGATCTATCCCCATCCATCATGTGCCTGGTGTAAATTTAACATTTTTATCGTCTCCAAAACTACTGCGCCAAATTTAATGATATTTAGCAGTATTGATGCCTAGGTGAAGACCTTTCAGATTTGTCAATGTATGTGGAAAACTATAAACTTCTTGCATTGGTATGTATATTACAATATAGCAATATTGATATAACGATCATTTTGATATACAGATGTAGGTCATGGGTTCAAAGGTTAATGTCACAGATGCATAACAATACTGAAATTGCATAATTATCTGCAAAACTATAATTTTTTTGTATAGGCATGTATATCAGAATTTGTAGGTATTGATATGTTGATCATTTTGATATATGATTCGAGGTTATAGGTTCAAAGGTCGAAGGTTACAGCTGCAAAAGAAGACTTAAAACGTTAATTACCTTTAAACATTTAACTTTTTGTAAAGGCATGTACTACTAGTATATTGGAATATTGTAGGTTTTGATATGCCTGTGAATGTTGACTGAAAACACGCATACAGAGAGAGTGTGTGTGTGTGTGTGTGTAAAAATAGGTATAGCTTTGATCAACTAACAAATTTCAGAACATTCTGAAAAAAAGGTTTTCCACGGGGAAGAGTTTTATCTGAATTAAATGATATTACATGTGGAATATAAATTATTAAGATAGAAGGTTTTAAAAAAAGTAATAGACCAGAACAGTAACCAAATATTTTACAATCTCCGATTTTATTGGAGATGTTTATCCAGTCAGTTGTAAAATCTTCATTTTACATCAGAACAGCTCATAGAAAGCAACTTAACCGCATGCGTACTTGCAAATTGAACAGAAGTTTAAAATGGCTATAATCATATCTGGACACCTTCGTATAATGGTATTCAAATTGGTGTAAAAATGACAAAGAAAACTTTGTTGAAAATCTTTATATAGTTAACTGTAGAAAAAAAATCGAAATAAAGTTTTCCTGAAGTAGTAATCAAACACTGATTGTATTGAACCAATTGACAATTTACGTTTTTGCAGTTCGACTCCATTTGTGCTATAGTATAACATAAATATTTACTTCCTAATTTTCATCAACGTGAATAGGAAATATAGGTCAAAGGAAATCCGAAGTAGACATATATAGAGAAAATACCAGTAACTGCAAAGGAAGTATGTCTGGTAAAATACCGGTAAAACATTTGGTTATGTTAAATATTGTACACGATTAATAAACAAAAGACATTGATAAAACGTTGACAAATATCACCTAAAACGCGTAGGAAAGTTTAACTTTTAGTGATGTATTTATCTTATCTTTTGGTCACGTTATACACTACATAAAAAGCTTGACATTATTTTATTTTATTATCAACATTAAGTTCAAACAGAGAACCATTAATCATTTAAATACTTCCTTTAAATGCTTCAAATTATATCGGAAAGTGTGTTAGTTCACAGCAGTCTGAAATTTCCTCTTAACCCAAATTACTTTATACCTGGCCTACTTCACAACCGTCAGGGCCGGGGTTATGAAAATTCGAACTTGGTTCACGTGTTCATCAAAGTTTGTGTTAATCTAGTAAGAAAGTATTGAAGTAATTTCGGCGATTTTACATTGTTTATTTTATATAAAGGTAACATAGATCATAGGTAAAAATACGTACATGTACTTAGAAAAATTTGAAACAATTAAAACAGACAAAAAAAAATACTCAAATGTATTGGAAATTATATATTGTATCCAATGCCGTAATTTCTGATTTTTGACAGATACTTAATATTATCACTGCGATGGTTCCTGACTTTTGATCGATACTGAATATAACAAAAATGATTATTTAAACTTGATATAACGATAAATGGTTATCATTGCCTTAGTGACTGATTTTTTTTACGAATACTTGATATAATGAGAAATGGTTATTGCCTTGGCTACTGATTTTTAACGAATAATTAATATTTTGACAAATGGTTATCATTGCCTTTGTTCTGGACATTTGACATATACTGGGCATAATGACAAATGGCCATGGTTCCGGACTTTTGACGGAAACTTTAAAATGACAAATGGTAATTATTTTCGTGGTTCCTGACTTTTGATAAAAGCTGGATATAATGACAAATGGTTATCATTGCCGTGGTTCCTGACGAATACTTGATAAAATGACAAATTATTATTATTGCTGTACTTCCGGACTTTTAACGAATACTGGGTATAAAGAAAAATGGTTATAATTTGTTGTTCCTGACTTTTGACGGACACTGGATATAATGACAAATGATTACCGTTGCCGTGGTTCCGGACTTTTGACGGACACTAGGTATAATGACAAATGGTTATTATTGCCGTGGTTCCGGACTTTTGATGGGCACTTGGTATGATGAGAAATGGTTATCAGTGCTGTGGTTTCTGACTTTGGACGGATACTGAATATAATGACAAATGTGATTTCTGACTTCTGATAGTCACTAGCTATTACAAGAGTCCCATGGGTTTTAAAGCTTACCAAGGGATATACCCAAATGTGTTTGCAAAGTTCAATTGACAACAACTGTAACTACAGAAACTATCCAAGTTTTAACCAGTCTGGAACTGACACAATACTTAATCAAAAATATTAAGTCACAGTTTATTTATAAAAAGCCAAATGCACATGTTACCAAAGTGCAATGGATAATATCTATTTAATTAACCATTTCAGTATTCTCATACAGCTATGGTCTTCACCTCTGAACATATGACCTTGCACAATATATTAAAATTATTATCATATCAAAACCTATTCTTATATACATGCCTGTACAAAAAGTTAATAGTTTTCAAGATAATTAACAATTTCAACATTTAAATACAGCTATGACCTTGACTTTTAAAGGGTATAACCTTGGACCATATATCAAAAAGATTGTCATATCAATACCTAATATCTAATATCCATACCTATACAACAATTTAATAATTTTCAAGACAATTAACAATTTTAATCTCCTGATGCTGCTTTAACCTTGACCTTTGCATGTATTACCTTTAACAATATATCGAAATGATCGTCATGTCAATACCTACAATATTCTAATATACATGCCTATAAAAATGTTAGTTTTTAGGATAATGTACAATTTCAGTCTTCTTATGCAGCTATGACCTTGACCTTTGAACATATGACCTTGAACAATATATTTAAATGATCGTCATTTTAATACTTACAATATTCTAATATTCATTCCTATAAAAGCCAATACACGGTTTGAGTATTATAAGCAAAAAATAACATTTCAGGTGCAACAACTCCTACACAAATTATCATATAGTTCCAAAAATTAGTACCTGGTTGAAGTTTGTCAAGCTGAACATTTTAACAATGTTTAAAATTCATACATCTCTTAATATTTGCAAGAGAAGTGCCTAAAACTGCATAAAATTAGGTCATGATCTTGATTTGTGACCTTGACCTATTTTAAAGGTCATTTCAAGAAAAAGTCAAAACTGAAAACCCCATGTCAATATCTGTTCAAATATTCAAGTTATAACAATTTGAAGCTATTTTACGAAATTTTTAAAATTAAACGCAAAAACACGTAAACCATTTTCGACCAAATTTCACGAAATGACAATTTTTAAACCTAAGAACCTAGAGGATACAAACATCACATCAGATTTTTTTTCTCCTTTTATTGCTTTCAGAGACGAAGATTTTTTTTACAAGATATTTGGACTCATAGGTCACATTGACCTAGTTATGGGAGGCATGACAATGCCACGAACAAATCTGAATTGCACCAACCACATTTGCTCCTCCGACAATACAGGGGAGATTTCAATGAAACTTGGTCACAAGCATGTATGAAAAGTTTACGCAACAGACTACATCGACGACGACTACAGACATATTTTGATCAGAAAAGCTCACTTCTGATCCTTCGGTTCAGATAAGCTAGTGACTAAATGTATTGATGTTGTAAATATGCAGTTTAGTAGGGCTGTAATATATTACATTTATATATGGATATCTTCAGAAATAAAAACAATTACATTTCCCGCCTTACAACACACTGTTCTTTTTGTTTTTACATCTAAAACTAGCGTACCACGTATATTTGTAAGAAAGGGGAGAGACGATCTTTTGAAACAAGACAAAAATGGTTCATCATTAACTTTTGAATGTTATAAAATTAGCATTTCTAGACACAATGTTTCCTTTTAAAGCTTTATAACATAATAGAGTCAAGTAGTCATTCACCCATATTAATCTAAATTTAAACGTCTCTCTCTCTCAACAAGTAAAGCTATGCAACAGCTTAAATGAGACATTTTTTGTTGGGGGTGTTAAAGCTCTTTTGTCTTAGAATAAGCCAAAAGATGTTTTTAAATACAAAAATTACCATAGTCAGTTATATTATTCGTAATAAAAACCTTACATACTCTTGTAGAAATCAAAAAAAAAAAAAAACGTAGAGTACTGTTTACTAATATCTGTAAAAAGAACAAAACGTTCATGTCTTAAAGACATCAAACAATTCCTGGAATTCAAAACACGACAAGAATCCAAAGTCAAGCTATGGAAAGTTTTGGAGGTATTGGCAGCTTTGTTTCCAGTCTCGTTGTTAGACAGATTTTGTTCCATCCAATCTTTTTGACACATTTACATTCTGGTGTCACCCAGCGTACAGAACACTACCAAACATTAAATTGGATTCACTGATTTAAAAACTCTTTATACCGAGTAAGGCTGTTCATCGTATTTTTCCTTGCATGCAGGCACACCAGTTTCTAGTATGCACCAACATTCAAGGAAAACGGTCCATAACGTTTGGTCTGAACTTCGTTTCCATTGCATATTGGATAGCACAAGCAAACTTCCGTACAAACGTTATGGGATAAGAGATACGATAGCAAACTCCAACATATGCAATGTCTTTTGAAACTCGTTTACGACGTAGGGAAATAAAAGTTACCAAAAAAATCAATTGTCTGCCAATATAATTCTATATTTCTTTACATCTGCTGTTACATAGATTCTGTCTTCGCCTATTCTGTTCAGATCCATACAGAGTAATGACTGTGATTTACTGCACCGATATGGATTCTTTAATTTTATCCCAGAAGACAACATTACCCTGAGGATCATTGGGGTATTCTATATAAGACTGAGACTCAATAAGGTCCAGCATTACAAGAGGAAGATCTTTACCAGAAACATTTTTGTAAAATACCAAAAACAAAACATTTCTGCCATCTCGTGAATAAATACTTTCCATCCTGGCCATATTGAACTCAAACATACACCAGTAAGATTTGAGAAAATCGGGAGATAAAATAAGTATAGTTTTGTTACTTTTGTGAATGGAGCTAGTAATGTTATCAGCAATGTCAAGTCCAGGAGTAAAATCACGGTGATGGACACATAACCGACATCCGCCATCTTTTTCTAGATTGCTTATCACGTCTTCTAACACAAACTTCCGGTCTGAATCAGCATACGACACAAAAGCATCAAATTCGTATTCGCCGTCGGAGTGACCTATCTGACTATATCCCCAATATGTACTTTTTGTCATGTAATACAAATAACGCAACTTCCATCTGTATCGATAAATAATACCACCTACAATCACAGTAATAACGACAAATATAGCAGCAGACAAGCCAGCAATTAGTCCAACCTTGGAAGAGCAATCTCTTTCCATTATTAAGATTGTATCTTTCAAGAATTCAAAACTGAATATAGTTCCATTTTGAAATCTGCATGCATAGTTTTCAAAATTTCGGAATATAATTTTCGAATTAAGAAACCATTTCATAAATTCCAGATCGTTGCATGTACACATAAAGTTGTTTCCAGTAAAATCAAGGGTAATGTTATTAGATACAGATATGCTGTCCAATGAGTGTCTGATATTTTCTTGTATCCCAAATAATCTGATTATATGACATATCAACAAACTTTAAATATTTCATATGTTTGATGTCAAAACGCCACTCACGTAAATTGTTTCTTGATAAATTGAGGTGTTCCAATTGCTGCAGCCCGACGAAAATTCTTGAACTAAGAGAAAAAATATAATTTCTTGAAAGATCGAGTTGTTTCAAGGCCTTTAAATGACCTAGCTTTTTACCTTCTTTGTCTGTGTTTAAGGTATACCCCAATATATTACTACTAACATTGAGTGTTTTAAGATTTTTTAAATCTTGAAAGAAAACATCGGAAACACTGGAGCAATAGTTATTGGATAAATCTAAGTATTGTATTTTGTGAACATTTAACACCGGTCCCGTCCATTCATAGAGAATGTTGCCTGATAAATCCACATATGTTATATTGTTTTCAGACATAGTTAGCTGAGGAATTTGGTATTTTAAACTACACTGGCTAAAGTGTATCTTTTCAACTGATTTGCATATAGGAACTGGAAGATTCATTTTTAAGATATTTTGCAGATACATGTCTAAAGCCAGCATCTGTTCCGTTTTGTATTTAGGTATACTGCCTTCACAAGTTGAACGTCTTTCGTTATCACATCCCCGCTCTCTGTGAAATATCGATTTTCCTAGATCATAAGGATTGTGGGCTGTGTGTTGAAAACTTCCATTATATTCCTTTACTCCTTTTATCACTTCCGTCTGTAAGACGTACCATCCCATTGTTAACTTGTTATCTGCGGCTGACAAATATTCTACCGTGTCTGGTATATTTTCTAGTGCATTGATTTCCATTAATCCAAGCCGATTTTTGTCCAGATACAACTGCTTCAGTGAAGTGTTCCTAATATGTTTTATGTCTTCTGTATAGAGCTCAGTGCTCTTTCCAAATGTATAATGAATACTATTTCCCTTAAACACACTGATATTGGTAAACTGTAAGTCATATGAAACATTAGATAGAACACGAAAACTTAAATCTGCATTAAAGGATATATCTAAAAATTGTAGGTAGGCAAGGTGCTGAAATGTTCCCTTTTCTATTCGTAACAATTTACAAGACGAAATATCAAGGTTGGTTAAGTAAGGTAAATTTTGGAAATGGTTCTTTTGTAATAAATATATTGAACATTTTCCGTCTAATCCAGATAAACTAAGCGTTTTAAGATTATGTAAACTGGTGTATTCTTTACTGAATGGTTTATCAAATCCATCAACATATAATATTTCCAAGGATTGTAAATTGGTAATCTCTATTGGATAAGATTTGTATCCACCAGGTTTACTGTTGTTCTTTATATTTAAAAATGTCAATTGTTTCAATCCTTCGAAGAGTCCAGTAAAATATATCTCATCATTTAAATGTAGTTTGTTTGCTTGCAAAAGTAATGTTCGAAGTTTTGAAAGTCTATTAAATGACCCATTTTGAAATCTGTTTATTTTATTGAATGAGATATCGATGTATTCAATATCTGTTGGAAATATGTTGGCAGGAACTTCGGTAATTTCATTGTGGCTTAGGTCAATCTTGAATACATCACGGTTAAAACTTGGAACTACCTTTAGATTCAGACGAGAACAATCAGCAAAGAAACCCGATGGTAACAGTAGGTGACATTTACACAGCGGTGCAGACGAACAAGTAGATGGATTGTCATAACCATTGCTTGTAGTCGAACAACACACTAACAAACTCATTATTAGTGATAGCCGTAAAATCCTACAATGTAATGTAAAAAAAAAAACCAACTTAAAATAAGCAAAGCAATAGATATGGGTTCGATCCCACGGACTCCTGCTTCTAAGGCGTACTCTCTAGATGTATGTTAAACTCATTCTTTCGAAGACATTGCAGGTGATTGGTGGCAACTTCAAAATAATCTGAAGTATGGATTTGTTCACTTTTTTAATCGGATACTCAAGTACATGTATCAGATTTTAGTTTGGAAAGTAAAGAAAAATATTACAAAAAAGAGGATTTAAATACACAGACAAAAACATAAGAATATAAAGATGTTTAAAGTATATCTTAATAAGTTTATATAAATATCTAAACTTTGTACCGGTGCTGACCATATGGCAGAATAATGTCATTAAAATGTATTCATTAAGACAACTAATGACAGGTTCCGACCATATCGCAAAATAATGTCATTAAAATGTATTCATTAAGACATCTTTACAACAGGTGCCGAACATAGGCGGAATAATGTCATTAAAATGTATTCATTAAGACAACTATACAACAGGTGCCGACCATATCGCGGCATAATGCCATTAAAATGTATTTATTATGGCAACCATACAATAGGTGCCGACCATATCGCGACATAATGTTATTTAAACTGTATTCATTAAGACAACCATACGACAGGTGCCGACCATATTGCAGAAAAATGTCATTAAAATGTATTCATTAAGACAACTATACAACAGGTGCCGACCGTATAAAAGAATGATGTCATTAAAATGTATTCATTAAGACAACTACAGAACAGGTGCCGACCATATCGCAGAATAATGTCATTAAACTGTATTCATTAAGACAACCATACAACAGGTGCCGACCATATTGCAGAAAAATGTCATTAAAATGTATTCATTAAGACAACTATACAACAGGTGCCGACCATATAAAAGAATGATGTCATTAAAATGTATTCATTAAGACAACTACAGAACAGGTGCCGACCATATCGCGGAATAATGTCATTAAACTGTATTCATTAAGACAACCATACAACAGGTGCCGACCATATTGCAGAAAAATGTCATTAAAATGTATTCAGTAAGACAACTATACAACAGGTGCCGACCATATAAAAGAATGATGTCATTAAAATGTATTCATTAAGACAACTACAGAACAGGTGCCGACCATATCGCAGAATAATGTCATTAAGATGTATTCATTAAGACAACTATACAACAGGTACCGACCATATTGCAGAATGATGTCATTAAAACTGTATTCATTAAGACAACTATACAACAGGTGCCGACCATATCGCGGCATAATGTCATTCAAATAATGTTATTTAAACTGTATTTATTTAGACAACCATACAACAGGTGCCGACCATATTGCAGAAAAATGTCATTAAAATGTATTCATTCAGACAACTATACAACAGGTGCCGACCATATCGCGGCATAATGTCATTAAAATAATGTTATTTAAACTGTATTCATTAAGACAACCATACAACAGGTGCCGACCATTTTGCAGAAAAATGTCATTAAAATGTATTCATTAAGACAACTATACAACAGGTGCCGACCATATAAAAGAATGATGTCATTAAAATGTATTCATTAAGACAACTATACAACAGGTGCCGACCATATCGTGACATATATTATAAAACTGTATTTATTAAGATAACTATACAGCAGGTGCCGACCATATCGCGACATAATATTATAAAACTGCTATTTATTAAGATACTACAGCAGGTGCCGACCATATCGCAGAATAATGTCATTAAAATGTATTCATTAAGACAACTATACAACTTGTGCCGACCATATTGAAGAATGATGTCATTAAACCTGTATTTACTTTGACAACTATACAACAGGTGCCGACCATATCGCGGCATAATGTCATCATTCTATTCATTAATACAATCATTCAACAGGTACCGAACATATCGCAGATTAATTTCAATTAAAAGGTATTCATTAAGGACAACTATACAACTGGTGTCGACCATATTGCAGAATGATGTCATTAAACCTGTATTCATTAGACAACTATACAACAGATGCCTGACCATATCGCGGCATAATGTCATCATTACTATTCATTAATTCAATCATACAACAGGTACCGAACATATCGCGGCATAATGTCATTAAAATTTAATCATTAGACAACTATACAACAGGTGCCGACCATATCGCAGAATGATGTCATTGAAACTGTTTTC
The DNA here is from genome assembly GCA_029721355.1 of Tegillarca granosa. Taxonomy (NCBI): domain Eukaryota; kingdom Metazoa; phylum Mollusca; class Bivalvia; order Arcoida; family Arcidae; genus Tegillarca; species Tegillarca granosa. Next base: position 45,324,695 of record CM056599.1, on the reverse strand, counting down.
ATTAAGACAACTATACAACTGGTGCCGACCATATCACTGAATAATGTCAATAAAATGTATTTATTAAGACAACTATACAACTGGTGCCGACTATATCACAGAATAATGTCAATAAAATGTATTTATCAAGACAACTATATAACAGTTTTCGACCATATCGCAGAATAATGTCACAAAACCGATTCATTAATACAACCATATACACGTTACAATCAAACTTTAATGCAAACACTTTAATTTAATGGTAAACATTAAGTATTCACACTGTTATTTAAAACAATCTAGTAATATTTTCAGTCTTACCAGACAAAATGGCCTATCCTAATTGGAAATTCCAAAGGCATGTTCTTTCCCACAAACATTTTTACGCTTGAACTACTAGTTGAAAATTAAACTGTGCTTTTTGCCTCTTCTTGATCTATTTATACACAAGTTTTTGAAATGTAAATTTATATTGATTTTTTTAAAATGTTTAACGTGTATCATTTTACCTTTGAACCAGGAAGTAAATTGTAGAGTTCATTAAAGTGTTCATAACTTTAATACAGCTTTACATTTAAACTACATACTTGTCTGGCCGTGTGTGTGTGTGTGTGTGTGTGTGTGTGTGTGTGTGTGTGTGTGTGTGTGTGTGAAACTAACAGGACATTAGGGACAACTCCTATTAGACATTAAAATGACGATTTTATTGGACATTTGAACGACCGATTTTCAAAATACATAATATGTGATCTGGAAGACATTTGAGCGATAGTTAAATCTATTCATCTTTACACTAACTTGAGTTGTTTAATATCTGCAATTCAGTTCAAACCAACCACCCGTTCAAAATAATGTCCATATATGAATATTGGTTGATACAAGCAAAGACCTAAATAACACTTTATGTGACGGCTACAAAAATGATGTTGATTTAAAGTTCGTTAAAATAGCTTGGAGTTGTGCTAATCAAGGATGTACAGCAAAAAAAAAAAAACACACCGATTTGGCAGCATCTATAGCTTAACAACAGAGAACAAATTATCAATGAGAACAGAGAAGAAATGAGCTGCGTGTCAGAGTTAATAGTAAACACAAAAGCGGTAGATGATAAGCCATCCAGACCATCAACGGTAATAAGGAGTAAATTCTGGTCAATTATAGGAGGAATATGGGTAAAAACTCAGTCGCTCAGAAACTGTTGTCATATACTTTGTCGTTATATTTACACTATTTTGTCCTGCGGTTTCGCTCTATTGTTTCTAACCGAGTATTTATCTAGCCTTTTATAGTAAACATAATGTTTCCTTGCTTTGTAATTGTGGGGGTCATTTTCAATATTTTATAACAGATTCTTGTCATTTTTAAAAATAATTTTACTACAATGAGTACTCATTCAAATACAAAAATTGAATTATCTTCTATTTGCTTGACTTGTATTTTTTTGCTACTAACGATTCAAGTTATGTATGATGTCAAATGTTTGGTTAGTTACGATACAACAAGAAGTGAAATGAAAATGCAACTAAAAAGCCTATACATGACACCTGCAAACCCATTTAAGAATACAACAAAACAACTGAACACGAGTAAATGATAACAGATAAGAGATCCAAGAAAAGACATCATATTTTGACCAGTGATTATAAAATTTCTGACTTTGGATGGGCACTAGATCATTTTCAGAGGTGTGACTTTAGTATTAAATGACCACATACCATCGCAGTCAATTTACCGGCAGTCGCTCATAAATACACATATTAAAATACAAAAAAAACGTAACTTATTTTACCAAAAATGAACCAACAATTGAAAGTGTTTAAATTTAATATGTAACACTTGTAAAAGCATTCACTTGGAAATGACCAACACAATCAAAACACGAAACAACACACGTTTTGCCACAAAAAACTGCATCTCTCTCTCTCTCTCTCTCTCTCTCTCTCTCTCTCTCTCTCTCATGAAAGTGCAGACATGTGACATATAGTTTGTGCTGATTTATCATTTTAAATTATTATTTGTCACCTAACCTGATGATTGGTTACTTGGGTTATTTTTACTTGGTGTACTAAACGTATTTATACTTAAAGTATTGATAATTTTTTAATTAAAAAAATCTGTTAAAAAGTGCAATATCTTGAAAGCTAGGCACATCAAAATGTAACTGGTATTTGTGATATATATTTACTATCCTTAAGCAGGTACCGCTGCTGGTGGAGTAAAACTCCCCGAGGGTATCCATAACTCAATAGGCAGTGTTATGTGCTGTCAGAAAGTGTACCATTTAGCAAAATTTCCAGCCGTCTTAAATTTTGAAATTTATTTAACACTAAGGTTTGTTCCCTCATGCAAAGCATTTCTTAGCTGGATTTATATTCATATAATTTTGGAACTTTAGATTCATTATTTTTCAACTGTTTGGCTTATGTTTTTATCTATCCAACTTTTCGGCTCCTAGTGTCACTGATTAGGAATGATTTTTCGAAATGTGCACATATGGCACATAAAAATTCAGCAGGTATTTGCGTTATTTTTTTATTGAAGATAAAAGTTATTCGTGTACAAAATGCTTTATTCCACCTTTTATAACAAACAAAAACTTTTCATGTACAAAATAATTTCATATTTTATTATAGATAAAGGTTTTCGAGTACAAAAACGTTTTTATATAGATAAAAGTTTTTCGTGTTCATAATGCTTTATTCAGTATTTTATTACATATTAAACTTTTTCATGTACAAAATGTTTTATTCGGTATCTTATTGAAAAAAAACGTTTCAAATCCTTTTTACAGATAAAAGGTTTTTTATATACAAAATGCTCTATACAGATTAAAGTTTTCATGTGCAAAATGTTTTATACAAATGTTTTTCTTGTACATAATGCTTCATACAGATAAAAGTTTTCCATATACAAAATGTTTGATTCAGTATTTTAATTAAAAAAAAAACGTTTCATGTACAAAATACTTTTTACAGATTAAAGTTTTTTATATAGAAAATGCTTTTTTTCAGAATTTATTACATATAAAAGTAATTTTTACAAATTGTTTTATACAGATAAAAGTTTTCCATGTACAAAATGCTTAATTCAAAAATTATTACAAATAAAAGTTTTCCATGTATAAAATGCTTTATTCAGAATTTATTACAAATAAAAGTTTTTATGTACAAAATGCTTTATTCAGAATTTATTACAAATAAACGTTATCCATGTACAAAATGTTTTACTCAGAATTTTTTTACAAATAATAGTTTTTATGTACAAAATGCTTTATTCAGAATTTATTACAAATAAACGTTATCCATGTACAAAATGTTTTACTCAGAATTTTTTTACAAATAATAGTTTTTATGTACAAAATGCTTTATTCAGAATTTATTACAAATTAAAGTTTTTATGTACAAAATGCTTAATGCAAATAAAAGTTTTCCATGTACAAAATGATTTATTCAGAATTTATTACAAATAAAAGTTTTATGTAAAAAATACTAATTTGAAATAAAAGTTTTTTATTAACAAAATGCTTTGTTTAGTATTTTATTACAGATAAAACTTTACTTTATTATATTTTATTATAGATAAAAGTTTTCAATGCTTATTCAGTATTTTATTACAATAAAACTTTTTCGTGTGCAAAATGAATTATTCAGTATTTTATTATAAATAAAACTTCTCATGTACAAAATGCTTTATTCAATATATTATTACAAATAAAAGATTTTTACAAACTGTTTTAATCAATATTTTATTACAGATAAACATTATTCATATACAAAATGCTTACAGGATTAAGATGATTAAATAGATGTGGGAGATTTTAGTCATAAACTAGTGTAAATATAACAATTGAATACTTGCTTCCATGTATTAAACATGGATCTATAATAAATTAATAATGACTTTAAAAGAGAATTTGTTCAAATATTATCATATAAATATTAATTAAGCCCACAACGTCGGTAATACATCAAATCAACAGGAGGTATATGACTTCTATGCGATGAGACTTGAATATGAAAATAAAGCCCATGTGTGTAAAATGTCTATTTTACAAACACTGTTTAAAAATGCCTTAACTGGTTTAATAATAAATATTTCAAATGTTCAAAAGTGCATTTATATATGCGTGATTCAGTTTTATTTAAGAAATAAGGTTTCCCTCAATTTTGTTATTTAATTGCTATGCACATTTATCTTTTCAGTCGGCTTCATAGCGCACTTTACAACTGAAAACAACAGACAAAAAAAAATAAAATATCGAACTTATTTAAAAGTAAACAAACAAGATTAACAACTATCCTTACTTAATACAAAATTCCTTAAACACAGAAGGCAAGTGAAAAATAAAACATATATATAATTAAAGCGTAGTTGGAGTAATGAAAGATTGGGTGCGGGGTCATTAAATTGTCACATAATTTTTAATCAGTAGTCAAGAAAATCTCGATTTATATCCTAAATCAAACATCTCAGTAATTACGGTTGCTAACTGAATCTACTTTATTTTCAGAGATAAAGCTTCTCTAATTTTATCCCAAAAAACAACATCACCCTGGGGATCATTGGGATATTCTATATAAGACTGAGACTCAATAAGGTCCAGCATTACTAGTGGAAGATCTTTACCAGAAACATTTTTGTAAAATACCAGAAACAAAACATTTCTGCCATCGCGTGAATAAATACTTTCCATCCTGGCCATATTAAACTCAAACATACACCAATAAGATTTCAGAAAATCGGGAGATAAAATAAGAATAGTTTTGTTACTTTCGTGAATGGAGCTAGTAATGTTATCAGCAATGTCAAGTCCAGGAATAAAATCACGGTGATGGACACATAATCGACATCCGCCTTCTTTTTCTAGGTTGTTTATCACGTCTTCTAACACAAACTTCCGGTCTGAATCCGCATACGACACAAAAGCATCAAATTCGTATTCGCCATCTTGATCAGGCGTCCTTATTGAGGTATAACCTCTGTATTTGGACTTAGTCATATAATAAAGATAACGTAATTTCCATCTATATCGATAAACAACGCCAACTATAATGAAAACAATAGAAACAAAAATAGCCGATGACACGCCAGCGATAAGTCCTGCCTTGGACGAGCACTTAAGTTCAAACTCCACAAAATAATTTCTCAAATTAGCAAAGTTTATTAAAGTTCCATTTGATAACTGACATGTATATCTATCAGAATGTTTAAAAGAAATCTTTGATCCCAGTAACCATTTAAGGAATTCGATATTGGGACATGCACAGAAAAAGTTGTTGTCTGTTAGGTCCAGTGATATATTTCTGTATAATGAAATCCTGTCTAGTGATTGTCTCATTGTTAAAGGTATATCAGTCAGTTGATTATGTGACATGTCAATAAATTTCAAATTGCTCATGTGACTGATGTCAAAATTCCATTCACGAAGATTATTGTTTGACATATTAAGGAATTGAAGTTGTTTCAGTCCAACAAAAATTTTCGAACTGAGATAAAAAATGTAGTTGTTGGATATATCTAAATACTTAAGGGATTGTAGGTTACTGAATATTTCCCCATTTTTGTCAGTATTTAGAGTATAGCCCAATATATTACCGCCAATCAGAAGTTTGGTAAGATTTTTAAAATCCTGAAAGAAAAACTTGGACACTTTAGAACAATAATTATTTGATATGTCCAAGTACTCCACTTTACCGACATTTAGTATTGGACCCTCCCATTCATAGAGAATATTCCAAGAAAAATCTATATATTTAATTACATTTGTAGTAAACTTTAATCTTGGAATTTTATACCATAGATCGCCGCGCCTAAAATGTGCTCTTTCAAGAGAGGGAGGTACCGGGTAAAAAGGAAGTGCCGAAAAATTTTCAATCATATCTAAAAACTCATTTTGATTAAACCGATCGTCTTTTTCGGATATAGAACCTTCACAAGGATATCTCACAAACTGATCACAACTTCGGTTTCGATGTATGAGTTCTATAAAAATATTCCTTGGATTATGAGCAATGTGTTGGAAACTGCTATTTATTTCTGTAACATATTTCAATTGTGCTATCTCCAGTACGTACCAACCCATGGTGAATTGGTTATCTGCAACAGAAATATATCTTAAAGTATCAGGAACGAAGCCGAGTGTTCCTGATTCTATAATTTGTAACCGGTTACTGTCAAGATATATCTCTGTAAGTGTTGTATTCGCAATGTATTTTATATCTTCCTTAAAAAGCACAGATCCGACACCAAATGTATTGTAAATCTTATTCCCCTTAAACACGCTTATTTTGGTAAACTGTAAATCAAAAGTAACGTTTGATAGAACACGAAAACTTAAATCTACATTAAAAGATATATCTAAATATTGTAGGTAGACAAGGTGCTGAAATGTTCCCTTTTCTATTCGTAACAATTCACATGACGAAATATCAAGATTGGTTAAGTAAGGTAAATTTTGGAAGTGGTTCTTTTCCAATAAATATATTGAACATATACCGTCTACTCCAGATAAACTGAGCGTTTTAAGATTTCGTAGACTGGTGTATTCTTTACTAAATGGTTTATCAAATCCATCAACATATAATATTTCCAGAGATTGTAAATTGGTAATCTCTATTGGATAAGATTTGTATCCACCAGGTTTACTGTTGTTCTTTATATTTAAAAATGTCAATTGTTTCAATCCTTGGAAGAGTCCAGTAAAATATATTTCATCATTTAAATGTAGTTTGTTTGCTTGCAAAAGTAATGTTCGAAGTTTTGAAAGTCCATTAAACGACCCATTTTGAAATCTGTTTATTTTATTGAATGAGACATCAATGTATTCAATATCTATTGGAAATATGTTGGCAGAAACTTCGGTAATTTCATTGTGGCTTAAGTCAATCTTCAATACATTACGGTTAAAACTTGGAACTACCTTTAGATTCAGACGAGAACAATCAGCAAAGAAACCTGATGGTAATAATAAGTGACATTTACACTGCGGTGCGGACGAACAAGTAGATGGATTGTCATTATTGTCATAACCATTGCTTGTAGTCGAACAACACACTATCAAACTCATTAACAGTGATAGCCGTGAAATCCTACAATGAAATGTAAAAAATGTGTAAAAGAAATATTTAAATATATAAATATAAATATATATATATATATATATATATATATATATATATATATATATATATATATATATATATATATATATATATATATATATATTTATTTATTTATTTATTTATTTGTGTGTGTATATATATTTATAAAAATAGAATAACCAAAGCAATCAATATGACCTCTGAGGCGACTTTCCAGATGTACTCATTATAACGTAGACATTGTACGTGATTGGTGCAAACCGAAAGATAATCAGAAAAATGGACTTCAGTCCTTAACTTAAATTTCTTTAACTTAAATATTTAATTCTGGATGATGTGTTTGGGAAAATAAACTTAAAATAGCAATCGATATGGGTTCTATCCTACAACTTTCTGCTTCTGAAGCGTGCTCTCCAACTTTGTGCACCCTTTGGGTACAGTCATAGAAATGGTTATTATATAAAAACACGAACTTTTGCATGCCAATATGTCTTGTGACAATTCATTACTGCATCATTTATTAAATCGTTGTCCCCAGTTTTTCTATTTGAATTGAAAAACGATGCATAATTTTTGAATTTAAGATTAATCAATTTTCTGTTTGGCTTATGTTTTTATCTATCAAACTTTTCGGCTCCTAGTGGCACTGATGAGGAATGATTTTCCGAAATTTGCACATATGGCACATCAAAATTTACCAGGTATTTATGTTATATAAACATACATTAGAATTTACTATTAAATTATTTATTTTTTATCGTCTTTACTAATTAAGATTATACAGACCACGATTATACATGTGTGTTAAACTCATTAAAACGTAGACATTGCAGGTGATTAGTGGCAACCAAAAAAAAAATAATCAGAAAAATGGACTTCAGTCCTTATCTCAAATTTCTTAATTTAAATATTAAAAATCTGGATTATGTGTTTGTCTAATATAGTATCTTTACATCTTCAAGATGAAAAAGATTGTCACATCTGTTGTCTAGATTTGTTCCCTTTTTAATTGTATATCCAAGTACATGTACCAGATTTGAGTTTGGAAAGTCGGAAGGATAAATATGTGAAAATAGAGCCCGAAAATATACAGAGCAAAACAATCGAAATATAAAGATGTTTGAAGTATATCGTAATCTCTCTTTCCTACAGTTGTTGAATATATCACAGCAGAATGTCATAAAACTGTATTCGTTATATTAAGACAATTATGAAAATAGAAATATTTTTATTTGCAAAGCAAAAATACATTGCTATAGCAGTAATACCAGAACTATAACATCAGACATCATGGCAGAGAACAAATAATATAAAATCCAGCAAGGTTTAGAAAGCATATACACCCAAAAATTAAACTATAATGTAAACACTGATATTACTTAAACTTAATTATATACATTAAGTAACAACACTACTATTTAAAACAATCGAGTAATATTTTAAGTCTTACCACACAAAATGACATAACCTTATTTCAATTTCCAAAGGCATGTTTTTTCCCACAGACATTTTCAGACTTGATCTTCAACATTTAGAGTGTTTGTTCACAAAATAAATTGTCCTATTTTCTGCTTAATGTTATATTGATACACAAGGAGTTTTTGATTGATATTTTGAAATGTTTAACTTTAACATTTAACCTTTAAACAAGGAAGTAAACTGTAAAATAGCTTGATGTGCTAATAAGGGATGTACAGTAAGAATACACGCAAGTTTTACAGCAGAAAAAAGTCTGCACAATCATCAATTAGATGAGAGAAACCAAGAGCGACATGTCCTACACGCAAGGAAGTAGATGATAAACCATCCAGACCATCAAAGAAAATACAAAGTGAATTCCAGTCAATTATGGAAAGAAATGAATAAAAACTCTGTCACTCGTTTGTCAATTATTTTTTCGCTATAATTTCTTTCTTTTGTCCTGCGATTTCGCTTTATTGTTTCACACAGAGTATTTATCTAGCCATAATATTTCTTTGTTTTGTAATGGTATGTTTTTGGTTGCATTTTCATTATTTTGTAACAGTTTCTTCTTATTGATTTATATCATTTATTTCAATAACTACTCTTTCAAATATATAATTTATTTTATCTTCTATCTTGCCTGACTTTTAGTATTTTTTTTAACTATTATTGATTTTATATATGAAGTAAAATACATGTATTTAGTTAGTTATCTAGCAACAAAAAGTTAAAAATTGCAACTAAAAGCCTTTATATGGCAACAGCAGAGGCATTTAAGAACACAACGAGTAAACACGAGTAAATGAAACAGCTAAGCGATACGAGAAAAGACAATTATATTTTAACAACTAATTATAAAAATTCAGACTTTGATGGGCAACCAATAATTGAGCATGTTTTAATTTAATATGTAACAGTTAAGCATGCAACTGGCAATTACCCATACAACAAAAAAACACAAAACAACACATTTTTCAGAAAAGGCAGCTATGGCAGTCATGTGATAGCTCTTAAGGAAATGTACCTATCTAGGTGAATGCTTAAATAGGTCTGTAAAATGTATATGGACGTGTTGGTTTTTATTTCACATCTTTGTAATGGATAAAGATTTTTAAATTATGCACCCCTGATCGTGTTCTTCTTTTCTCTCCGATTCTTCACATCTAAATATCAATATGCAATTCAAAAGCTAAATTACTTCAAAATCAATTCAAAAATATGTGAAAATCGACCACACGTGTCTTCTCTTGATTTGCACACATCTGTAGTAGCGTCAAAAGCTATTTTAAAATTTAATAATAACAATAATTTATTTAAAAAATTACTAAATAAAAGATATGTGACTAATCAAAAATTTATTATCGCATATAAATGAAAAATAAATATACGGTGGTATAAATTAATTTTTTATAATTTATAATTCATCCATAAGGTAAAAAAAAATAGTTAAAACAGTACTAATTGAATATGTGTGTGTGTGTGTGTGTGTGTGTGTGTGTGTGTGTGTGTGTGTGAATCAATAAAATTTATAATTTCGCTATTATTACTGAATGTATAAATCTTAAAATTGGCACAAATGGTAAGTGTATATACCTCTATCATATCGCTCGATCATTGCATCAATTGCTCGTGATTTTTACGCCTTATGCGCATGGGTCGATTTTCACGCAATTGTCGCCCAGCATTTCAGTGTGACAATATTTTAGGAATAATGGACTGTTGTTTGTCTGTTTGGACACCAGAAAACCAGAAAAGCAAGTTTATTCGGTTGAAAGCTTCCATAGTGTAATGCCTAGGCTAAATGAAAATGATCGCCTCCGCGCAATTGGCATGTTTGAGGCTGGTATGACCCAAAGCTTTGTCACTAGACATTTTGGTGTCCACAGAAACACTGTTTATGCTTTATGGAGACGATACCAACATTTTGGCACCACTAGAGACCGCCCTCGTTCAGGACGTCCACGCGTAACGACACGTCAGCAAGACAACCATATCCGGTTTTTGCACCTCCGGAAGCGTTTCCAAACTGCCAGTATTCCTAGACTACGCCCAATCAGCCCCAGAACAGTACGGAATCGTTTACGGGAAAGACATATTCGCCCACGACGTCCGGCAATCCGTCCAATTCTACAACGACGTCATCGCACAGCTCGTCTTACATGGTGCAGAACGCTTTACGCTTCAGTCGACGAGACTGGGCACAAATTATGTTCACCGATGAGTCCAGATTTCACTTGGACAGCAGTGACGGACGCTCCAGAGTGTATCGGCGCATTGGAGAACGTTTCCATGACGTGCGTGTGGTGGAACGACGTTCGTTCGGTGGGGGCAGTGTAATGGTTTTGGGTGGCATCACAGCGAATGACAGAACTCCTCTGGTAGTCATCGACGGGAAATTGACCGGTGTACGGTACCGTGATGAAATCCTACAGACCCATGTCATCCCATTCATTCAAGGACAGCAACGTAACGTCACTTTTCAGCATGATAATGCAAGACCACACGTCGCAGGGGTTGCAATGGATTTTCTGGCACAGTATAACGTCAATGTGTTACCGTGGCCAGCCGTTTCACCCGACCTTTCTCCAATTGAACACGTATGGGATGAAATGGATTGCCGATTACATCATCTGCCCAATCAGCCTGTTACATTGCAAGGGTTGGCCCAAGCGTTAGACCAGATATGGAACAACATCCCTCAAGCATTCTTTAGGCTTTAATCAACTCTATGAGGCGTCGCTGCCAGTCCTGTGTCAATGCTTATGGTGGTCACACACGATACTGATCTTGTGAACTGACTTTTACTATCTGCTATGTTTCTAGTCCCCTGCGTATGAAATATTAGTAACTGTAACCTTTTTAATGACATGAATTTGTAAAGAAATATCTAATAAACAAATACGAAATTATTCATTGCTTTGCATATTCAAATTATTTCATAATCTCACATTTCAGTCATGCACAGTTACTTTTTTCCGCTAGTATATATATATATATATATATATATATATATATATATATATATATATATATATATATATATATATATATATATATATATAAACCTTTTTGGCAAATAAGTTCAAAATGTGTTTGACTTTTAAAGCTAATAAGAAACTGATGAGATTTATTGAAAATATTTATAAATTGCAACTGTCACATTTTGTCTGATAGAGTAAATTACTGAGTACACTCATTAGCAATGATGATCATTTGCGAGACAGTTTGGTTATTTCCATTCAACAAACTGTCGACAGATTTACCTGTTAATACCGGAAATAATTGATTAAAAATCTTATCATCAATGAATGCATGAGTGAATAATATACACCAGGTGAAAAAGAAATCGTGGAAAAATCAGTTTACAATAAATGAACAAAATGGTCTATTTCAATTACTAAATACTGTTGTTTCTAAATTTTCCAAGATTTCATAAGAAAAAGTAAATAATAAAATTTTCACCTTATATCAACATCGATATATATAAATTAATAAAGTCTGTGAAATAATAAAAAGTTTGCCTTTTTATTTAAATCAATTTTATAGAGTGTAAAAAATTTGGTATTTACGAGAGTTGTTATTATTAGATTATTTTGAGGTCAATATAATATTTTGTAATTAAATAGATCAAGTAATTAATAAAACAAACATACCAGTCCATGTCCATATCACAATCCCAAAAACTTTGCTAACTGGCAAAATATGTTATACACGTCAACTTCCATCAAGGAAGTGAGGCCGGGTGCTCCGGAAGGGTAAGCACCTCCTGTCTAGCTAGCTTTACTCGTCACGTGCAAGTCAATTTTAAGAATGAAAGGAACAAAGAACTATAGTAAGTCAAATATATCCAGTATAAGTTGGGATACAGTGACTACATACTTATCAACAATATTGTGATGACGGCCATAAAACTTTTTAAGGGCCCTGATTAGCCTAGGCTTGCAATATCCTTGTGTCAACAATTTAATTGTAAGTAATTTGCTTCGTTGCAGAAAGTTCCCATAGTGGGAACAAGCTCTACCGTACCGTATTAACTGTGAAACATATACACCATACGCAGGAGAAGCAGGGATATTACTGCAAAGAAACGAAAATTTGACAATAGAAAAATTGAAGTCATCACGTTTGTCGTATAGCCTCAGATGTAACCTTTCATGGGTGTCATAATTGAGATATAAGTCCAAATATGAAGCAGAACATGGAAAATCTGTCGCGTGGATAGATGACTTTCGAATATTCTCCAAATTTGTGATTATTTAGAGAAAGAACGTCATCTATATATCTGTATGTGTAGTTGAAGTGATTTAGCGACAGTCTTTTTTCCAGATTTGACAAGGTTCTGTAAAAATTCTGATTCATATGAATAAAGAAAAATGAAATAAATAAATCTACTACAAAACAACATGGATAAAACATATGTAATTTAGATATTATATATTATGAGGTTAGTTTAAACAGCATTAATTTCATTTAGTAATCATACATACAAACAAGATTTACATTATACCAATAAGGGATTATGAGGTTTCTTTCATCGACAATAATTAAAGTAAATGTTTCAAAATTAGGCGGTAAATTCTTATTTTATTGAGAAATGCTTGCTCTCTTAAACACATGTTTAAATTTTAATAAATAACTTGGAGAGAGAGAGAGAGAGAGAGAGAGAGAGAGAGAGAGAGAGATTCTTCAATTTTCATTTAAGCAAGTACGTCATCTGACAGTTACAACAACTCTAAATGGCACAGGTAAACTACCGATTAGAGTTACGCAGCCTGATCATAGTACCCGATAGCTGGAGATGACAAGAAAAATAAACCACAACCGCAAAGAAACCGCATCTGCTCTCTCTCTCTCTCTCTCTCTCTCTCTCTCTCTCTCTCTCTCTCTCTCTCTCTCTCTCCTATGAAAACTTCCCTGAAAATGCAGACATGTGACATATAGTTTGTGCTTATTCATCATTTAAATGTTTAACTTGGTAACTGGTCCTTTTAGTTATTTTTACTCGGTGTATTACACCGTATTAGTACTAGAATGTGGCATTTAAAAAGCCATCTGTTTAAAAGTGCAATATCTAAATAAGTATAAGCTTGATTTACATCTTTGTACACAGAAATTGGTAAAAAGTCAAAGTACTTAAATCACCGTAAATTGAGACTATTTCTTCGTGAAGGTTTCTGCTCTAATAGTATTGCTTCGTGTTCCCTGCTGTATTGGGTTTTTTAAAGGACAATTCTTTTATGTACAAAAAAGTTTTATTTATTATTTCATCACAGAAAAAGTTTTTATGTACAAAAACTATTTATTTCATAAGTTATTACAGATAACCGTTTTTCATGTACAAAATGCTTTACTCCATATTTTATTACAAATAAAAACTTTTCATGTAAAAAATGCCTCTTTAGAGATAAAGTTTTTTCGTGTACAAAAGTTTATAGTTTATTCAGTATTCATTACAACTAAAAAATTTTATATATATTCAAAATGCATCATTCAGCATTTTATAACAAAAAAAGTTTTATGTTCAAATGCATTATATAGATATAAGTTTTTCATGTTCAAATGCTTCATTCGGCATTTCTTATAACAAAAATGTTTTTCGTGTACAAATGCTTTATTAGGCATTTTATAGCAAAAACGTATTTCATGTATAATTGCTTTATTTAACATTTTATAACAAAAACGTATTCCATGTACAAATGCTTTATTTAACATTCTATAACAAAAACGTATTTCATGTACAAATGCTTTATTCGGTATTTTATAGTAAAAAAGTTTTTATGTACAACATGCTTTCTACAGATAAAAGTTTTTCATGTACAAAATGCTTTATTCGGTATTTTATAACAAACTAAAGTCTTTTATGTACAATATACTTAATAGAAATAATAGTTTATTTTTATTAACAAAATGCTTTGTTCAGGTATTTTATTGCAAAAATATCTTTATAAAATGTCTTATTCTATATCTTATGACAGATCAAATGCTTTACTCCATATTTTATAAGAATTAAAAAAATAATTTACAGAGATTTATAGAGATAAAAGTTTTCATGTACAAAATGCTTTTTTCAGTAAAACCTTTCATTACAAAATACTTTATAAAGATAACAATTCGTCATGTTCAGAATGCTTGATTCAGTATTTTATCACAAAATTTTTTTTTCATTTACATAATGCTTAATGCAGTATTTTCTTACAAAAAAAACCTTTCCATGTACAAGATAAAGTTTTTCTCAACTACAAAATGCTTCATACGGATAAAAGTTTTTCATCTACAAAATTGTTTATTCGCTATTAAATTTTAAAATAAAAGTCCTTCTTGTACAAATTACTTTATAGAAATAAAATATTTTTATGAACAAAATGATTTTTCAGTATTTTATTACGATTAAAACTTTACAAATGCTTTATTCTATATTTTATTACAGATACGAGGTTTTAATGCTTTTTCATATTTTAGTACGAATAAAAAGATTTTATATACAAAACGCTTTATCAGTATTTTTTACAAATAATTTTTAGTCAAGTTTATTCACTATTCCATTACAGATAAAAATAATTCAAATATAAAATGTTTACATGAAATGCGAATAAATACAGGCGGGCGGTTTTAGCCACAAACTTAAAGTGTCAAAATAACAATTGTATATTTGCTTCCGTGTATCACACTTGGATCTATAGTAAAGTTATTATTTAAAAGAAAAATTGATTAAAATTTATCACAAAAATATTGATATACGCTCACGACGTCGGTAATACATCTATAGAATAGGAGGTGTATGAATTCTATGCGATGAGTCTTGAATATAAAGATAAAGCACGGGTGTCTAAAATGTGTATTTTACTAGCATCGTTTAAAAATCCCTTAACTGGATTAATTATAAAGATTTTAAATGTTGAAACATGAATTTATACGTGCGTGATTCAGTTTTTATGAAAAATAAGGCTTCACTCAGTTTTGTCATCCAATTGCTTTACAAATGTTTTTGTTTCAGTTGGCTTCATAGCGCTCTACCTCGCTGAAAACAACAGGCAGTGGCAAAAAATATAAAATATCAAACTTATGTAACAAAAAACAAAACGAGATTAACAACTATACTAACTTAATACAAAATTCTTTAAATACAGAAGCAAGTTAATAATGAAACACAGATGTATATACATTAAATAGTATTGTAGTAATGCACGATTGGGGGCGGGGTCCTGAAAATATTAAATTATTTTGTAATCAGTAGTCCAGAAAATCTAGATTAATATCCTAAATCAAACATCTCAGTAATTACGGTTTCTGACTGAATCTACTTTATTTACATTGATAAAGCTTCTCTAATTTTATCCCAGAAGACAACATTACCCTGAGCATCATTGGGGTATTCTATGTAAGACTGAGACTCAATAAGGTCCAGCATTACTAGAGGAAGATCTTTACCAGAAACATTTTTGTAAAATACCAGAAACAAAACATTTCTGCCATCTCGTGAATAAATACTTTCCATCCTGGCCATATTGAACTCAAACATACACCAATACGATTTGAGAAAATCCGGAGATAAAATAAGAATAGTTTTGTTACTTTTGTGAATCGAGCTAGTAATGTTATCAGCAATGTCAAGTCCAGGAGTAAAATCACGGTGATGAATACATAATCGACATCCGCCTTCTTTTTCCAGGTTGTTTATCACGTCTTCTAACACAAACTTCCGGTCTGAATCCGCATACGACACAAAAGCATCGAATTCGTATTCGCCATCTTGATCAGGCGTCCTTATTGAGGTATAACCTCTGTATTTGGACTTAGTCATATAATAAAGATAACGTAATTTCCATCTATATCGATAAACAATGCCAACTATAATAAAAACAATAGAAACAAAAATGGCCGATGACGCGCCAGCGATAAGTCCAGCCTTGGACGAGCACTTAAGTTCAAACTCCACAAAATAATTTCTCAATTTAGCAAAGTTTATTAAAGTTCCATTTGATAATTCACATGTATATCTGTCGAAATGTTTAAAAGAAATCTTTGATGCCAGTAACCATTTAAGGAATTCGATATTGGGACATGCACAGAAAAAGTTGTTGTCTGTTAGGTCCAGTGATATATTTCTGTATAATGAAATCCTGTCTAGTGATTGTCTCATTGTTAAAGGTATATCAGTCAGTTGATTATGTGACATGTCAATAAATTTCAAATTGCTCATGTGACTGATGTCAAAATTCCATTTACGAAGGTTATTTTTTGACATATTAAGGAATTGAAGTTGTTTCAGTCCAACAAAAATTTTCGAACTGAGATAAAAAATGTAGTTGTTGGATATATCTAAATACTTAAGGGATTGTAGGTTACTGAATATTTCCCCATCTATGTCAGTATTTAGGGTAAAGCCCAATATATTACCGCCAATCAGAAGTTTGGTAAGATTTTTAAAATCCTGAAAGAAAAACTTGGACACTTTAGAACAATAATTATTTGATATGTCCAAGTACTCCACTTTACCGACATTTAGTATTGGACCTTCCCATTCATAGAGAATATTCCAAGAAAAATCAATATTTTTAAGTACATTTGTAGTAAAATATAATCTCGGAATTTTAAACCTTAGATCGATGTTTCTAAACTGTACTCTTTCAAGAGAGAGAGGTATGGGAATAAAAGGAAGTGCCGAAAAATTTTCAATCATAGTCTAAAAACTCATTTTGATTAAACCGATCGTCTTTTTCAGATACAGAACCTTCACAAGGATATCTCACAAACTGATCACAACTTCGGTTTCGATGTTTTGGTTCGATGAAAAAATTCTTTAGACTGTGAGCAATGTGTTGGAAACTGCTATTTATTTCTGTAACATATTTCAATTGTGCCATCTCCAGTATGTACCAACCCATGGTGAATTGGTTATCTGCAACAGAAATATATCTTAAAGTGTCCGGAGCGAAGCCGAGTGTTCCTGATTCTATCATTTGTAACCGGTTACTGTCAAGATATATCTCTCTAAGTGTTGTATTCGCGAGGTATCTTATATCTTCTTTAAAAAGCACAGATCCGACACCAAATGTAATGTAAATCTTATTCCCCTTAAACACGCTTATTTTGGTAAACTGTAGGTCATATGAAACATTAGATAGAACGCGAAAACTTAAATCTACATTGAAAGATATATCTAAATATTGTAAGTAGGCAAGGTGCTGAAATGTTCCCTTTTCTATTCGTAACAATTCACATGACGAAATATCAAGATTGGTTAAGTAAGGATAAATTTTCAAAATATTTTTTATCCAAAATTGATATTGAGCATTTCCCCGTTGTTCCAGATATGTTCAATGTCTTGAGGTTTTTAAGCAATAGATATTCCTCACTAAACGGTTTATTTATTCCATCTATTAGAAGAGTTTCCAATGATTTCAAAACCGTGAACTCAATGGGATAAGACTTGTTTGAGTCGGAAGCAATGGTGTTATTTTTTATATTTACGTAGTTCAACTGTTCCGCTCCGTAAAAAAGTCCTTTGAAATATGTTTGGTCGTTAAATTTAAGCTTGTTTGATTGTAAATTCAAACTTTAAGTTTTGAAAGGTTGTGAAACGAACCATTTTGAAATATACTTATCCTGTTGAATGATAGATCGATCGAGAAAACATACTTTGGAAATACATTGGCAGGAAATTCTGAGATGTTGTTGTAACTTAAGTTTATTTCAACTACAGTTGTGTCAAATGTTGGTATTTGTTTAAGGTTCAGATGAGAACAATCCGCAGAAATCCCCGTAGTCAGGCTTGGTTTACAGGTACATTTTGATTCAGAGGTACAGTTTTTATAAATGTCATTTCCACTAGCAAAAGTCAAATAAACGATCAGGAGCAGCATCGGTGTTGTCGTGTCGAAAAACATCTTCAGTGTTTCACTACAAAATATCAAAATTAAAAAACCATACAAGAAAGAGAAATACGTTTGATACAGAGCAACGGTTCATATTAGTGTTATTTTAATTTATGTTTTTTCAACAAGTAAAAGTCAATTAAAATGAAACAGAGAGTCAACATAATTTTATGGTAAGATAAACATTTTCTAAACACTAACAACAACAACGACAACAACAACAACAATAATAATAATAATACAACGCAAAATATAATAATAATAATAATAAACAATTGTAGTAAAAATAATGAAAAAACTTATTATTATTATTATTATTATAAATACGTAATTAAATAAAATAATAAATAGATAAATTAATTAATTAATAATAAATAAAGAGGTTACAAAAATCGATCTAAACACTAGTATATATAAGGGTTAAGATTATTAAAGGTTGTCACCGACTAGATTACCATCTTCAAACAAACCCGAGTTATTTAGCTTCTCGGTTAAATCTATAAATTACGATTCTGATCAATTTATTGTTTTCTGAACCTCCTTTTGTAATTTATTTTAATAACAACTCTTATACCGAGTCGCAGTTCATACAAAAACAAAAAAGTTTCCCGTTTTTAAAACAAGAGAAAAAAGGCAAAAGTACATTCGATACAATCAAGAGCAATAAACCAATAATATGAGTATAGCACCACCAGAGGGCCTACATTAAACAAATGCCCCGCAATGTGAAAATAGCACTACCAGAGGGCCTTCATTAAGAGAGCACTGACGCAAATGCCCAGTAATGTAAATAAGCCACTACCAGAGGGCCTACATTAAACGGGCACTGAAGCAAATGCACAGTAATGTGAATATAGCACTACCAGAGGGCCTACATTAAACGGGCACTGAAGCAAATGCACAGTAATGTGAATATAGCACTACCAGAGGGCCTACATTAAATGGGTACTGAAGCAAATGCCCAGTAATGTGGATATAGAGGGCCTCAAAAATTCAGTTTTAACCATTTCTGCACATGTTAAAACAATTTATTTAGCCAAGCAATAGCCTTGTAAAATCTGATAATGAGACACAAATACAAAAAAATCAAGAATATCAATTAAATTAATTAATCAATTAAAAAAATAACGAACTGATATATTAAATCTGTAATGCATAGATCTGTTCTCGACAACAAATTCGAATGGCACTACTAAAACATATATTGACTTTTTTGTAACAGTTTAAATGCGCTACGTTTTATTACTTTAATTTAGCTGTTAGGTGCTAATTTCTGAATACTCTAGTTTATTTCACAAAACTTTTAAATTAAGCTTAATCCACATAAGGAACCTGATGTTGAGTAAAATAAATTTATAAAACATTTAGAATATAAAAAGACGTAAACGCATGACTTAAAAGTTGTGCGCAAAATCTTGAAGCTTTAGTAAAAGAAATATATAAAAAATTGCAAATGAGTTATTAATCCATTAATCGCATTGAGCATCACTTTGATTCAATGATATGTGAACAAAGACTTGTTTATTTTTTATTTATTTATTTTTTTGTTTGTTTTAATGTATTTTAATTTAATTTTATTTTTATTTATTTTATTTTTTAAATTTTTTTTTATGTTTCAATTTCAAAATTTATTATTTTAATACTAATAAAAAGAAAGTTTTATCACCAAAATTTAAAAAAAAAAACAAAAACAAAACAAAACAAAACAAAAAACAACTTTATTTCTCATTTTAATGAACTGCATCTTTCCGGGTGATTAGAACTACACATAATTCTTTGTCAGTATCTGCCTCCTAAATCTTACATCCCTAACCTTGGCTTTTCTGTAATCGTTTATCACCTTAGTACTACGTCATTTATATAAAATGATAACCATCTAACGGCTTCTAACGGAGAGTAGAACGGTCCTGAGATAAAATTTACAACTTATAATTGATATGTGAAAACAATAGGGGTCTGTCATCAATGTCCGGGCCGACTCGGTGTTTTAAAAACTACAAAGATGCGTTTCTCTCTTTCACTCTATTTGTAGTCGTGGGTGAGACTTCAGTCGTCTTGTTCAGATTCCAATCAGTAACGCGAAAATGGAAAGAGGCGAGTTTGAGAAAAACAATTTAAAACATTTTGAAAATTTTCAGGAAAACAATGTAGAATTTTCTGAAGATGAAATGGAACCGATAGATTTAACTTTAGAAAGTCCAACTAAATCTTCTGGTCAGAAAGCTGACAACGAAAATGGACGTAAGTTAAAGCTTAGAAAGCCCAAACGACATATTCTAACTGAGGAAGAAATGGGCGAGAAGAGACAAATAGCGAACACTCAGGAACGGCGAAGAATGAAACGATTAAGCCAGGCTTTAGACAATCTCCGGAAAGTTATTCCACAACAATATCATTTATATCATAGAAAATTATCGAAAATTAGAACATTAAGACTGGCTACCTCTTACATAGCTGCTTTGTCCGACATGTTAGCAAAAAGCGATGCTGAAATACAACAAAATATGTTTGACAGATCACGTGAATTCTCAGTTTCCCAGAGTAATATGAATTATCAGAATATGTGCACTGAACCTCACGAGTCTGTAAGCTCTGAGCCGTTCTATAATACTCCTAGAAGTTCCTGTATTTACGGACCAAAACACCAAAGTTCCACAAACAAGAACCTAGATCAACATCAAATTATGGGACAATATTTCCAGTATTCACCTGTGTTTTACCAGACACCGTCATCGAGAAGACGCGCTATGTATGCAACACCTTCTAAATATGATTACTCGCCTTATAGATATGAAACTGCTCTAGGTAAACCACATGTTTCAAGCATTACGGATTCCCCTGCAGCAGAAATCCGGAATCCAAACGAACTGGATACAAGTTTCTTGAGTTCGACCAGCGATGATTTCCGGGACGAAGAGGCAAGGAAGTACCCGCCGTTTTTAACTGTTGAAGGAATATATCCATTACCAACTACCCCAGTTAAAAGAGAAATTATTTCAACAAACCAGACTCATTAAAATGTGGTAGGTTTTATTTATTGATTTATTTATTTATTTATCAAATAACGGACTGAGTATGATTTTAAGTCAAAATGAAATTCCGGACACTAATTTTGGAGCAGTTTTAACGATTAAAATAATATATATTTAAAAACCTTTGTATGTCATTAGCCCTTCTTTATGTTCTGTTGAAACAAAAAAAAAACCAACAAAAAAAAGAAAAGAAAAAAAAAGGGAAAAATTCAGAAAATTGCCACTTGCTATTCGTTCTATTTAAGTTTAATTCCAACTTTCTATTATTGTAAAATATGAAAAAATGGGATAGATTAATCACATGTCGTGTTTTATTACCTACATCACAAGATTTTCACAAATATTGCGACCCGGACTAGCGGACGTTTAAGCGAAATTTAAAAAAAAACAACTTTTTATTTAGGAATTCGCCCGGATAGGTTAAAAATCTGTCGCTCAAATGTCCATTGGTTTGTGATTCATTTATATTTTTTTCCTCTTTTGTCCAACGGTTTCGCTCAAATGCCCAACGTCGGGAAACCTAATCTTAATAATTGAAAATAAAACTGCGCATTACTTCAAGCTTTCTGTTCAAACTGGAGTTTTGATTCAAAATAGAGTTGATTTTAAATAAAAAGTATTTTAATTTTTTTCTTTCCAATTTTTGTAACCCAAAAAAAAAAAAAAAGTGGTAATGTGAATAACACTGTTTTATTATCAAAGCAAGCATTATGAAGTGTCTAAAATCCAAAGTACTTATGTCAAAAACAATAAAATGGGATTTTAAATGTAATTTAAAGTACACTTCCGTTTTTGAAGGAACACGATAATCTAGTTGAAGAGAGTATTAGCCATTTTGAAGTTTATTTTGAGTAGATATTGCGGAAATAAACTCTTTTCGAGCTGGTCAAAAATTAATAAAACATTCTGACACCAACAAATTTTCCAAAAAAAATAACCAAAGCAAGAAAATCCATAAAATTGATAAATAATCGGCAATTTTAGAGATACCACGTGACAGAACGCAATAATTTTGTTATTGAATCGGTAATTTTCATACTTGTGTATGAACGAAACAAGTTGACTTGGGCAGCGGTGTTTTACCCCCCCCCCCCCCCCCCCGTTCAGGAATTTTTCACTTACACCAAGGCGATCCGTTCTTGGATAAATGACGAAACCTGAATGCTCGTAGGAAACCACAGACATTTGGCAAGCGAACTTGAAACTCTGACTAGGATCTCTCCGACCTGGAATATAACTAGGCGATGAGAAACCATGTTATCCGTAATCGCGCACTTTATGCCACTCGGTGGCACCGGGGCCCAAAGTACAATATAATAAAACGCAATAAAATACTAAAAAAGGAGACGAGTCAAGATGATATATATATATATATATATATATATATATATATATATATATATATATTATAATAATAATAATAGTAATAATAATAATAATGCCCAGTGACCGGCATGGTTATACTTTAGTAATGAAATTGGTTTACTTCCAAGAAATCAAATTTTAATCCGTATTTAAAAAATAATAAAAAATACTTATTTTCTTACTATAAAATTTTATATTAAACAAGTATAGCTTTAAACTTTCTGAAAATGTTTACTTCTTGCGTAAGTAGGCGAGTCTGTTATATCCGACACATCTGGTAAGTCATGTAAGTAAGGATGTAGTTTTAAGGTCTGTATCAATGAGGAAATTCGTCGAGTGCTTTAACACGACAAATATCACATTAACGTTTATAACTTTTATAGCTTTTTAATTTGATTTTAAATTTTAGAATGGCCAGTTTGAAAATGAACTGAGAATCATACGGACACGCATTAATAAAGGTGCAATTTTTTTTTTTCAAAAGATTGAAAATGGTCTAAAGCTGTTCTGTTACCGATATAAAAAATTAAGCAATATTATGGAATTATTACTTTTGTAAAATTCTATTTTTGAATGAATTATTTAAGATATAAATACATTATTTTTATAAAGGTTGAAAAGCAGCATATGGACTATAGTAAAATTGCGATTTCTAAAATAAATAAATATTTTTAAAATCGTAACAATGGAAATGATAAATATCAAAAACACGAATGGAGAGAGAGAGAGAGAGAGAGAGAGAGAGAGAGAGAGAGAGAGAGAGAGAGAGAGAGAGAAATCAATACTAAAAAGGTATGGTGAAGAATAATATTACACGCAACTTAATAACTATTACATAGCTCTTATTTAAATGCCAAATAATTAACAGAAACAACAAAATAAGACACTTTTATTATTAACGCACTTAATCAGAAAAATTGTGAATTAGTCGGTTCTTGCTTCAGAATAGTCAAGGGTAGTTACTCAAAATCAAATCTTATAACAGTCTATCTGACTCCAAAATAGTCAAGGGTAGTTACTCAAAAAATTAATCGTATAACAGTCAAATACTCCAAAATAGTAAAGGGTAGTTACTCAAAAACAAATCGTATAACAGTCTATCTGAATCCAATATGGTCAAGGGTAGTTACTCAAAAACAAATCGTATAACAGACTATCTGACTCCAAAATGGTCAAGGGTATTTACTCAAAAATAAATAAAATAAATCGTATAACAGTCTATCTGACTCCAATATGGTCAAGGTATTCTAAAATAAATCATAAACAGTCAAACTTACTCCAAAATATTCAAGGGTAGTTACTCAAAAACAAATCGTATAACAGTCTATCTGACTCCAAAATAGTCAAGGGTAGTTACTCAAAAAATTAATCGTAAAACAGTCAAACTTACTCCAAAATAATCAAGGGTAGTTACTCAAAAACAAATCGTATAACAGTCTATCTGACTCCAAAATGGTCAAGGGTAATTACTCAAAAACAAATCGTATAACAGTCTATCTGACTCAAAAATAACTATCAGTTAATTTAAATAAATAAATATCAGTTAATTTACTATAAAATAAATAATAATTACATTGGTAATATGCAGCACCAATTAACGGATCACATCGCCTCTAAAAGCCTGGGTTCGGAATTCAATAAAAGCTTGAGAAACAGTATCGGTGTTTTATTTATTTTTTTCCTGGGCATTCCAACTTCCTTTATCGTCCCTAATTTTACAGTCTCGATATAAGTGAAAGGATCTTGACAGGCCATAAATCTCCATTACTTCACTCCAGTCAACTATCGCCTAACGCGTCTCCTTAAAGAACTTTATTCAAATTATAATATGCAATAAACATTGCATAAAACAAAATTAAAAATTACGATGTAATAAAATTTTATTGCGTTTTTAAATTTGTCACGTGACTTTCAAATGTAAGTGTTTTAATATTACTAGGTTCTCAGTGATTGTAACATCCGACTATTCTCAAGTAAATGTACAGCACTTTATCAAGAAAAGGCTGACATTAAATAATAAATAAATAGATTTTAAAAACGACCTTTTTTCGAAAAAAAAGTTTCTACTGAAGCCTTCGTCAGTTTTCTGAATAAATATGAAATGCAATTTTATAGATTGGTCGTCAGATCAGTTTTTATTGCCTTATTTTTGTCGTAAAAAATTTAGTAAAATATTACATTTATTTAAAACTTTAAAAAAAACTCAGAAGATAAAAAAAACCTTCTAATTTCAATAACTGATTGGTACAAGTAACTAGTAACTTCCGTGAATTTAATTTCTTTCTATATTTCTTTGAAGATTTCTTAGCAGTGATTTCTTAATGTAAGATTTTATGGCCGTTTATTGGTGTTAATAGTTAGTTTTCCGGTCATTAGATGCTTGGACACTGGTCAAGCTTTGTCCGGAGTAAGATGTAACATATTTATACCCAGTTGTAAAGTAATGAAGACGTATGATGCTGTACATAGATAGCCGTGTGTCTTTTATCTGCCTGACGTACACACACTGAAACCATTGTATTCTCTGATTTATCAATCTTAAAATCTAAGACTGATTTATTAGTCATTTTCTTTTAAAATGAAGTAAAGCAGCAATATTGATGTGATGTGGGAAATTTTTATTTTCTCTTTTGCGAAAAAAAAAAATTCCGTCATTATTCTTACTGAATCAAATTTAAGTTTCCCTAAATCTTTTCTTTTGTTCTGTATATCATCAGCGACAATAAAACGTTTTTAATGTCGCTGATATTATCCAACATTTAAATATTTATCATACGTTTATATAAAATGTCACATACCATTTTAAAATGTTATAAGTCATTAAATCAATAAATTTTAAAAAATAGACAATCCTAAATAATCATTATTTTTATCAATTTGGTGTCATCCCTTTCTTCATTTTCATTTTATTTATTTATTTATTTATTTTGCGTAGATATAAATCACATATTCTTGATGTATGCTGATACTTTCAAAACGTTTTGTTGTAACTTGTTGGAAAAATATGTTATAGATATATAAGTTCAGACTGGAATTTTACTGGATTTGTCAATACTTTGTACTACATGTCTTTATTGCAGTACTGTCATGTGTTGATTTTGAATTTCTATAAAAATAACGCATTCAAAATCAGGAAATGACGCTATTGTAAAACTTGGGTCACTATGGCAGGTTTTACGGTATTACAATATTAAAACAATCTTTTATGGTTTAAAAATGGTATTTATAGTCATAAACATGTACCATTTTATGTTTTGATTGTTAAATTTATATATATATATATATATATATATATATATATATATATATATATATATATATATATATATATATATATATATATATATATATATATATATACTAGTTTACGACAAATACAATGATGAAATGATTTGATTTGTTTCTTAGTTTTTTTTTGTTCTTAAGAACAAATCTTTAAGGTTGATTTAAAAAAAAAAAAAACGAACATATCTTTAAGGTTGATTTTTAAAAATGAACATATATTTAAGGTTGAGTTTTAAAAAATGAAAAATGCCCTAAAAAGAACCTAAATTAGATCTAGTGTCCACCAAATTTATTTATTTATTTATTTATTTATTTATTTATTTGATGTTTTATGCTCTTGTTTGCATTTTGAAACAGTTGTTAACTACACATTTTTCAACTGCAAATTGTTTCACTCTATTTATCCTCTCTCTCTCTCTCTCTCTCTCTCTCTCTCTCTCTCTCTCTCTCTCTCTCTCTCTCTCTCTCTCTCTCTCTCTTCTTTTTTTCCCTTTTAAACTTGGTATATTTTGGTTGAGATATGTATTGTTAAGAAAGGAAAATTAGGGAAATTAATCAAATTTATGGGTAAAGTCATGTGCTACTTTTGAATTTTTATGAAATAATGAAAATCAAAAGTAGCACAAATTGTCATGTGCAGAATTTTGAATATTACTTTTAGTAAAAATTCAAAATTCTGCACATTACAGTATTTATAACGTATCTTGAACTATCTGCTGGAGAATAAATGTAAGACATAATATACTAGTACTACCGAGCTGAGGTATAAACTACTTACCATTGTTATATAACACTGTTTGCATGTATCAGTTAGATGAATTAAAAATTGTTATACATGTATATTACTAAAATTTAAAAAAAGAGGATGTCCACCAGTAAAATAAACCCAGGTGTATTAAAATTATTGCCATGTTGTTTTTTTTTTTAAATTTTATTTTATTTATTTATTTTTTTACTCTTAAAACTCCATGCTTTTTTAATTTTATTTATTTATTTATTTATTTATCTATTTATTTATTTATTTATTTATTTATTCTTAAACAGTGATGACTGCTTTTTGAATATCCGTTAATTTTTCTATTTTAGATGGATGTTACTTGATAGGCGATAAGAATTCAGAACTTTAGAAATGTAAAAAGAAAACATAACAGTTTACCAAATTCAACCTATTGGCAAGTTTGGGATTATCAATCTTTATGTTGAGTGACATAATTATGTGGCGAATTAAAATCGACAATCAAATTGGCATTTACTGTCAAGGGGATGAAATATACCACTTTTGCAGAAATTGACATGCTATCTATTAATTGGTAAAAGGTGAAGTGAAAATGTGGAATTAATGTGTACTAAATAGTGTTCATTATAAGCAATAATTAGATAATGTGTCCACTTAAGTTTCTTACATAAATAAAATCCACCTACTAAATGTTACTGTATAGTCTTTTGTTTTGATATTTAATTTCATAATGCAACTAGTTGGTAGAGTGCTCGATCCGTAAGTGGGAGGTAATGGGTTCGAGCCCCGACCGGGTCTGACCCAAGACTTAAAAGTGGGTAGTGACTGTTCTTTCGCCAAGCACTCGGCATTACAAAGTGAAAGTCGCGGCTTTTTCGGATGGGAACTTAAAACAAACGGAGATTCCGTGTCACGGTAGGCATGGCGCGATAAAGAACCCTGCTGTATAATGTCATCAGCGCAACGCACAGGCAAAATTTCTGCACTTTCGCCTATAGCTGGCGACGTCTTGATATTAAGTGAAATATTCATGACTGGGACGTTAAATAACATTACACAACTCAACACATAATGCTAGTGAAACTGAATAAAATGTTAACAAAAAATAAACAAATAAATACATAAAAATAGAATTTAATTTTCACAGAGAAATATTCAAACTACTACACACGATATTATCATCCAGTGAATACAAGATAATTATTTTACTATACTAATTAATTAATTAATCAATTAGAAATTAGCGTTGAATGGTACATTTTTTGTGGGATAGTTATGGACCTATAAAATTATCTGAATAATTTGAATGTAGTGGGGGCAATGGTTCTTAACGCCCGAGCCAAGGTTTTTTTTACTAATAAAGTAACCGAGAGCTTGGGGAAAGCCACTTATATATCGTCAACTAAACTGGCATATTTTAAAGTACAACTGAAGTTTTGTCATCAGTAAAATATCTGTCACGATTAGCCGCGCGTTTTTCTGTTTTATGTTCTTTTTGCCTAGTATATTACTAAGTATAATTTTTTTTCTTCATTTTCTTCTTTCCCCCCACTCTCTCTCTCTCTCTCTCTCTCTCTCTCTCTCTCTCTCTCTCTCTCTCTCTCTCTCTCTCTCTCTCTCTCTCTCTTTTATTGTAACAATTCCATATACATGTAGATGTTTATTAATTGTACATGGCTTTCATTATCGTTTGGGCTTCTTTCCTAATTGTTGTAATTAGTTACAGTTTTCCTAACGTAAAGTTATCAAAAAGAAATTACCGAAACGTTTAAGATTGACATGATGGTGTTATCCCGGTAAATCAGATATTTATCACGATGTAATGTTATCAGAGCCAAGTGTGAACACCAGGAAGCTGACCAGTGGTCAGTACTTTAACTAGATATCTGTCCAGTGGTAGGATGACCAGTAACTTAACGAGGTATCAATGAGTTACTAAACGGTGATTTCACAACAATTAAAGCACACGATCCCCATTAATCAGATAGTCCCCTACCTTACTTGATCAGTATCTTGTGTAGCTGTACCACTAATTGTCCTAATACTTGTTTGATGGGTATTTAAGTTACAGCTTAACGACATAAACTTATTTTATAATGTTGAATTATATCAAAATTAACTATGAAGGCAGAAATTATTTTTACAGAAAAAGTATTGGCATTAAGTTTAAAATCAAAATCAATTTTTTTTTTTTGACAAAATTAAAAATAAAGAAATAAATAGTTAAAGGAAAATGAAATAATTTTAAATGTTTCTGTTAATTAAATTCTATTTGGCACTATAGTACACTATAGCCCTTGATAATAAGTAGCAGATTCATTTACGTTATCTCACTTTGGGATGTGTCTGTCATGTATAGCCATGGGTAATACATGTACATCTATTTTATTTGAAACAATAAACTTAAAATACAACGTAAAGCGATTGTTAAATAATTTTTTGGGTTGCTTGTATTTTAAGTTTTTTTTTTTAATTTCAAGTAAACTATCATGAAATAATAAACGCGTGGGATCAGACATCATGATTATGATATGTCTCATTGAAATAATAAACTTGAAATACGACGTATGTAATAAATACATTTATTATGGTAAGTAACGTGTATTTAAGTTCTTTTTATTTCGATACAAACACACCGGCAAAAATGCAGGTATAATTATTGTTTATTTGTGACTCCTCCCATGCACATGTATACTCAAGCCACTTAATGACATACTGTAATTTGTATTTCTTACAGTTTTGTTTTACTTAGAAGTTAATGATGTTATTTACGAGATCAGAAATCACTTTATTTTGCAGTTATTGATGTTTTTTATGAGATCGGAAATAACAGTCATTTTGTTGCAGATTTGCAAGTTTAAAAAATTTAAATAAAATTCTCAGTTTTATTCTAATCGGAAAATCGAATGTGGTTTTCAAAAGTGAAAATATATAGTTTTTTATGATCCGGACAGTGAAATGTGTCCGGTTTTCAGAATTCGCAGGATCCGGTTTTATCATAAAGAATAAAGAAGAGACTAACTTAGGACAAGCATATACGCCCGGTTTTCCCAGGATTCCGGTTTTTTCCAGGGTCCGTTTTTCATAAGTTTCACTGTATATTTCTGTTTTACGGCAAATATTAATTCTCATCAGCTTTATTTTTATTTTAGATTAAGCACTAACATAAATATTCACACGGATATGTACAGAACAAAGTATCGGTGTAGTAAACGACGGGTTTTTTTATATATATATATATATATATATAATGCGCTGGGTATTAAATCATTATAAGCGAGTATATTTTAAAATTGAAAATGATCTCTAATCTTTTACAGAACAGTGCGTATCCTATCCGATTAGCCTTTATACAAAAATTAAAGTCTAACCCGTAAAAATACACGCTGTACATCTAAACAAATGACCCGGATAAATTCCAAAAATAACCGAGCGACCGAAATTAAACGCTTTTACATAGCAAAAAAAAGTGACACGTCATGTTATGCTAGCTGCATTTTATTACAAAATCGTATTAAAACGCTTTTTGCCTTATCTAGGAAGCCATTTGATTATGTGATTTTTTTCTGGAAGAATGAATGCTGGAATGTTAGATTAGTGACAAGTGTCTTGTATTAGAAGTTTTCTTTAGACATGTACTGGTGTGTATTTCTCTGGATCTTATTTCATCTGAATTCCGAAACAACGCCCAAAACTCTACCCATCACGGTATTAAATAATGGGTACCAAGGCGTAACCATAGCAATATCCAATAAAATTCCTGAAAACAAAGCCCTTATAGATAGACTAAAGGTAAGAAATATTTTCATTAATAATTTTTAAAAAAATCTTTAACAAAATAAGCATTTGTGAAAACTATGGAATCATTTGACATTTTAAAGAATAGCAAAACCTCAGGTTGATATTAACTACATCATTTCGATCAAATATACTGTTGCTTATATCAATTTCACTTTATAAAAGTTTCAACCAAGAGTTCTTACAAGAGAGTTTAACATTAACCAATAAAATCAAAAACAAAATTTAACACAGGGGAAAAACGACAAGAAAAAACAACCAAAATTTTGTAAAACTCAAGATGGATTAAAGACACTTAGTATTAAAAGATAAGAAAATCCTCAACAATTATTTTATCGGAAAATGTGATAAAAACCTAACCCAACTTCAATCGTCACTTTCCATTTTCGCAATCTTGAAGTTTCTATTGAAAAACCAATATTAATAGTTTTTTTCACAATTGGGAAACATTTATGCAAGAAGGCTAATAATGGTCAGTTTGTCAAGTAGAGAATATGGCTCCATTTCATTTCAAAAGATGAATGTGTGCATATATAAGAATGGCGAAAGTAATATTCAATGCCTAAAATTTTTGTACCTTAAATTAACTGTTTGACAAGAGTTTTATTCCTGTCTGTCCACCACATTTGGACTGAATTCTTACATAATGACTTAAATCACTCAAACATACACGAAAAAACCCTACAAAGGGTCGTTACATAAAATTAAATCACCACACACAAACACATAAGAAAAATTTAAAAATACATGTAAGCGGGCATAAAACGTGATTACATCTTAAATACCATCGAAATGTAAATAATCTTATTTGGTATTTATAACGATAATCCTTCCGTGATGGAACAGTTAGTTTCTTTATTAAATGTTTTAGTAACTTAAAGCATTGTTAATGTTATACCTTGTATAAAGTCAAAGAATGTTAGTTGTAGTGTTGTTTTACGTCGCATCAGTATATTTTTTAATTATTCGCGACAAGTTAATGAATTTATTTATTTTACTTATAATATTGTTATTTCACTTTATTTCTCAATACAATGTAACTTTCTCCAGATTTGACTGGAGAATATGTCCAAGGTCACGGGATGTCTCAATACAATGTAACTTTCTCCAGTTTTGACTGGAGTATATGTCCAAGGTCACGGGATGTCTCAATACAACGTAACTTTCTCCAGCTTTGACTGGAGTATATGTCCAAGGTCACGGGATGTCTCAATACAATGTAACTTTCTCCAGCTTTGACTGGAGTATATGTCCAAGGTCACGGGATGTCTCAGTACAATGTTCCTTTCTCCAGCTTTGACTTGAGTGTATGTCCAAGGTCACGGGATGTCTCAATACAATGTACCTTTCTCCGGCTTTGACTGGAGTATATGTCCAAGGTCACTGGATGTCTCAATACAATGTACCTTTCTCCAGATTTGACTAAAGTGTATGTCCAAGGTCACGGCATGTCTCAATACAATGTAACTTTTCCAGTTTTGACTGGAGTATATGTCAAAGGTCGCGGGATGTCTCAATACAATGTAACTTTTTTCAGTTTTGACTGGAGTATATGTCCAAGGTCACGGGATGTCTCGGTACAATGTTCCTTTCTCCAGCTTTGACTGGAGTATATGTCCAAGTTCACGGGATGTCTCAGTACAATGTACTTTTCTCCAGCTTTGACTAGAGTCCAAGGTCACGGGATGTCTCAGAACAATGTAACTTTCTCCAGCTTTGACTAGAGTGTATGTCCAAGGTCGCGGGATGTCTCAATACAACAAAACTTTTTTCAGTTTTGACTAGAGTCTAAGGTCACGGGATGTCTCAGTACAATGTTCCTTTCTCCAGCTTTGACCAGAGTATATGTCCAAGGTCGCTGGATGTCTCAATACAATGTTCCTTCCTCAAGCTTTGACTGGAGTATATGTCCAAGTTCACGGGATGTCTCAATACAATTTAACTTCTCCAGCTTTGACTAGAGTTCAAGGTCGCGGGATGTCTCAAAACAATGTAACTTGCTCCAGCTTTGACTAGAGTCCAAGGTCGCTGGAAGTCTCAAAACAATGTAACTTGCTCCAGCTTTGACTAGAGTCCAAGGTCGCGGGAAGTCTCAATACATTGTTACTTGCTCCAGCTTTGACTAGAGTCCAAGGTCGCAGGAAGTCTCGATACAATGTAACTTTCTCCAGCTTTGACTGGAGTCCAAGGTCACGGGAAGTCTCAATACATTGTAACTTTCTCCAGCTTTGACTAGAGTGTATGTCCAAGGTCGCGGGATGTCTCAATACAATGTAACTTTCTCCAGCTTAGACTAGATTCCAAGGTCGCGGGAAGTCCTAATACATGGTAACTTTCTCCAGCTTTGACTAGAGTCCAAGGTCGCGGGAAGTCTTAATTCAATGTAACTTTCTCCAGTTTTGACTAGAGTGTATGTCCAAGGTCGCGGGATGTCTCAATACAATGTAACTTTCTCCAGCTTTGACTGGAGTTCAAGGTCGCGGGATGTAATACAATGTAACTTTCTCCAGCTTTGACTAGAGTCCAAGGTCGCGGGATGTCTCAAAACAATGTAACTTGCTCCAGCTTTGACCAGAGTCCAAGGTCACGGGGTGTCTCAATACATTGTAACATTCTCCAGCTTTGACTGGAGTTCAAGGTTTCAGGATGTCTCAATACGATGTTTCTTTCTCCAGCTTTCACTGGAGTATACGTACAAGGTCACGGAATGTCCAGTACAATGTACCTTTCACCACATATGACTAGAGTATATGGCCAAAGACACGAAATGTCTCAATACAATGTACCTTTATCCAGTTTTGTCTGGAGTGTATGTCCAATACAATGTACCCGTCTCCAGTTTTGACTGGAGTATATGTTCAAGGTCACGGAATGTCTCAGTACACTGTAACTTTCTCCAGCTTTGACTGGATTTCAAGGTCGCGGGATGTCTCAATACAATGTACCTTTCTCCAACTTTGACTGGAGTACATGTTCAAGGTCACGGGATGTCTCGATACAATGTAACTTTTTCAGTTTTGACAGAAGTGTATGTTCAAGGTCGCGGGATGTCTCAATTCAATGTACCTTTCTCAAGTTTTGACTGGAGTGTATGTCCAAGGTCACGGGATGTCTCAATACAATGTACCTTTCCTCTCTTCTGACTTGGGTGTATGTCCAAGGTCGCGGGTTGTCTCAATACAATGTACCTTTCCTCACTTCTGACTAGAGTGTATGTCCAAGGTCTCGGGATGGTTCAGTGCAATGTACTTTTCCTCACTTCTGACTTGAGTGTATGTCCAAGGTCACGGGATGTCTCAGTACAATGTAACTTTCTCCAGCTTTGACTGGAGTATATGTCCAAGGTCACGGGATGTCTCAGTACAATGTAACTTTCTCCAGCTTTGACTGGAGTTCAAGGTCACGTGATGTCTCAATACACTGTACCTTTCTCCAGCTTTGAATGAAGTATATGTTCAAGGTCATGGAATGTCTCAGTACACTGTTACTTTCACCACATTTGACTTGAGTATATGGCCAAGGTCGCGGGATGTCTCAGTACAATGTACCTTTCTCCAGCTTTGACTGAAGTATACGTTCAAGTTCATGGGATATCTCAGTACAATGTACCTTTACCCACTTTTGACTGGGGTATATGCGGCTTGCTCTTGCTTGTTCTGGAGTTTGAAATCCACGTGTTTTTAAATCTATTTTTCGTTTGATATTTCGAATCCCCCCCAACCCACCACCGTTTCTTTTTTTTTGTTTGGCTCTCTTGTCATTTACTGTTTTGATGTTGTTTTAGGTTGCGTTCGCTAAGTACATGTTTTCATGTTTTTCAGTCACAGCGTCTTGCTACTTTAATTATATATATATATATATATATATATATATATATATATATATATATATATATATATATATATATATATATATATATATATATATATATATATATATCTTATAGTTAATGAGATAAGACATTTATACATTATTTCATCGCTTACTATATACTATTTAACCTATGATACTAGGGTAGGTTGGTTGCTTACTATCTATATTAAAAAACGAATTCAAAAATAAATATGAAAAATTACTCAAGAATAAAATTGAAAACTTAAATCATAATAACAAATTACAATTATATCAAAACTTAAAGAAACATTTAAATAAAGAATTTTATTTATCTTTTCCAAATTTTGAATTTCGTAGACTTTTAACAAAATTTAGAATTAGTGATCACACCCTAGAAATTGAAGTTGGACAATACAAGAAAACTCCCAGAGAAGAAAGACTTTGTAAACATTGTAATATTCTTGATGATGAGATCCATTTTTTTTCTTCATTGTAAACTTAATATTATACCAAGAAACAAATTAATTGAATCTTTTATTATAGAAAATGCTGAATTTATGCATTACTCTGAAATAAACAAAATCATTACTCTACTAAACCCATCAACACCCAACCAAGTTAAAATAGTAGACCTGTTCCTTTATAAAACAGTCATTAGAACTGAGGACAGAGGACTCTTAGTTTTGACTCGTATTTTATTTTAAACAAGAGCACCGCCGAGCGTAGCATTATACGCCCGTGTTTTATTGATCGAGTAGTACTATTTACTAGTGTGGCGACACCTTTAGGGGTTTCGCGGGAAAGAATGGAACAATCTAGAGGATTTCTATCAGTAGAGCTCATCCACAGAACTTGCCACTCAAAAGTTTGACACAGACGTAACAGATAAGTGCCAAACCTACCAATAATTTGGTAAAGAATTGGTTACTTTAATATGGGTACGAATTCAAATTGGTACGTTAAATTGTTTTTGGATGATAGCGCCGACTTTAAACAGTTATTGTGGATTTTATGTAAAAGATAGAAAAAATATAAAAATACCGTCTTTTCCGTCAGATCTTAAACATTTTTCGGTCAATGGACGACTTTTTCGTACAATGAACTGTTATTGAACAGGAGTGCGTTAAACGTAATTGTTTTTTGGAAAAATTCATTTTTTGCATGTTTGACCCCAAAATTAAGTATGATACTGATTTTTCCCAAAAATTTCACCACGTTAGATAGCTAGATCGCATTAGACTCCATAACCTCAGAAATTTTTAGCAAAATCTATTGAGGAGTTTTCAAGGTCCCCAAGATGCAAATATATGCTGCTAAAAAGGAGAAAGTTGTCGCCTTTATCATTTCACATCCAGAGGATGTTCCGAATGAATTCGTCACTAATCCTCTAGATTGTTCCATTCTTTACTGAGAAGTATAAGTACAACTAGGATATATGTATGTAAAAATATATTGCTAAATGGATAGTGGTAGACTGCTATATAATTCATATTCATTTCCAGGAAGGAAGAAGTTTAAAATATAATGTTAGGTCATGGCAGTGTTTTCATGTGTTAAGCATTGCATGCAGGAAGATTTTAGGAAACAAATACATTTTTTGTCTGAAATGTTTTGAGAACCTTTTTTTTAATCAACCTGAAATAATTAAAATCTATAAAGCTTAATTATAATTTGAACTGTTGTCGTGATCTGTGCAGTATGATAAAAAGGTGTTTTAAGTTAAAAAAGGGGCATAACTCCTCCAAAAATAATCTGAAAAAGTTGTAATTCGAACCTGCACCAGATAATAACATCGTAAATGTGTATACCAAATTTCATTTGAATCCATAAATAGTTGTAGGCTCTGATGATCGGAAACCACATGGTCATACATACAAAAATTTCTAAGTTAAAAAAGGGGCATAACTCCTCCAAAAATAATCCGAAAAAGTTGTAATTCGAACTTGCACAAGGTATTACCATGGTAAAGCTGTATACCAAATTTCATTTGAATCCATAAATGTTTGTGGTCTCTATTGAACGGAATACAAATTGTTAACAGACGCCCGCCCGCCCGCCCGCCCGCCCGGACGGACAGCACCGTAACATAATACGTCCCGTCATATGACGGGCGTATAAAAATATCACATTTATGAAAGTTTATAATAATACTGTTCTATGTTTGTATATAATTGTTTTGTGGTCACAGATTCAGTTGAATCTAAGGACCTAATAAATAAATTAATTAAATACGTGCAAATATACTTTAAGGTTTCATAGTGATTTACGTAAACAATTTAAATAGAACTGCAGATGGGTTGGGGTTTCAGTTAATATTTTAGGTATTCTTTCACACTGCCGTATTTGATTCTAAACAATCTTTTTTTTTTTTTTTTTTTTTTTTTTTTTTTTTTTGTTGTTGTTCGAAATCATCTGTTTCAATAAACATAGAGGTATGTGTGTATTGATTGTTAGAACAAACTGTTTACCGGTATACCACTAAATTAAGCCTCTATCGATTTTAGAATACAGACATGATGTGGTGTAGCACCATTAAGAGTAAAAACAGGAAGATATGAACGTTTGTCAGTCGAAGATAGGGTGTGTTTTAATTGTAAAAATGTTTGAGAAGATGAAAAACATGTTGTTTTAGAGTGTCCATTGTATGACAATTTTAGACACACATTATTTTTAAAAGCATTATCATTACTAGTAGAACAAACAAGAGAAAATTACATTTTTATTTACTAATGAGTCAATGTTTTATAATACTGCCAAAACCTGCTATGATATTTTAAAAGGAATTGTGTTTTATATACTGCTGTAAATTAAGTAGTGTGTGTGTGTGTGTGTGTGTGTGTTTTAAGTCTCTCATAACTCTTTTAAAAGTAGCTCAATATTTGTTTTATATACTTGTACATAATATGATTAATTTTGAGGCGAGACTCTAATAAAAAATAAGGTTATGTTATGTTATGTTGTGTTGTGTTGTGTTGTGTTATGTTATGGTATGGTATGGTATGGTATGGTATGGTATGGTATGTTATGTTATGTTATGTTATGTTATGTTATGTTATGTTATGTTTTGTTGTGTTGTGTTGTGTTGTGTTGTGTTGTGTTGTGTTGTGTTGTGTTGTGGTATGGTATGGTATGTTATGTTATGTTATGTTATGTTATGTTATGTTATGTTTGTGTTTTGTTTTGTTTTGTTTTGTTATGTTATGTTATGTTATGTTATGTTATGTTATGTTATGTTATGTTATGTTATGTTATGTTATGTTATGTTATGTTATGTTATGTTATGTTATGTTATGTTTTTAAATAGATATAAATTCACTTGTAGATGAACATTATGCAACCTTACACTTTATAAAATTGTTTAAATATAAGTCTTCTGTCATATACCAATTTTTAATGTATTCAAAATAAAAAAAAATTTAAAAAAAAAAAAGGTATATGACACTAGCACTTCTAAATCTTAAAGTATAATGAAGGTGTTGACATAGTTTTCAGAAATAGTTCTGCGCTGTCGATTTATAAACCGGAGACAATTGTTGAACTTGTTTGTCAAGAATTCATAGCATTACTTTAGTGTCAATTTTCACTTAATTTGTAAATTTCATTCACATGTAGGTTATATTCACGGATGCGTCCAACTACCTTTATAAAACTACGAGGAATAATTTATATTTTAAACACGTAACTATAGTGATACCACAAAGCTGGTCAAAATCTAGTGATTATAGAACTATAAGCGGCTCACCTTCAAGTAAGGCCCATGTGATCATTGACAATCCGAACCCAGCCCTCGGCAACGCTCCGTACTCACAGGGGCTCAAAGGATGTGGGATTTCAGCCGAGTATATCCACTTAACACCTTATTTGGTACTTAGTCCTAATGGTGCAGGATTCGGCGAACATAGTAAGTACACGTAGTAGACTCGATGATGAAATTCAAGTAGTATTTTACCCTTACACAACTTGACCACGCATCAGCAGGTTAATATTTTTTCTTTTAAATCATTGTCATCAGGTAGTAAATAGTTTGTTGTATAAATAGTGCAGTACAATACACTTATTTAGGTATCAATTACCGACCAGAACACATTCCTTCTGCTCAGGAATTATAAAATGCGAGTTAATAAATGTTGTTTAAAGCCTTAGTCCAGATTCGTTCAGTTATATCTAGGCGGTTTTGGGTCTATGATCATGAATGATACCGAATTAACCCCCCCCCCCCCCCAAAGAAAGTAAACGGACAAACTTTTTCCCATTAGGATCTGTCCTAGGGGATTCGAACCTAGGTGGTGAGATCAGTGATTCGTTAGCGCGTTAACTAGACCCCTTATGACAAAATTAGAGTCAAAATAATTTCGCGTAAACAAAGACATTGTCAACTTTACATTAAGCTATAGCAATCCTTAGATATACGTTTGTTTTTTCTTAAATCCTATTGAGACTTCGTCTTCCCATAAACCACCAGTGACATATATATAATCGATTTTTTTTTAATTTCTTACATTTCATATGTTCTTAATTTTACTTTTACGCATTAGAGAGAATAATTCTTCATGAATGGGGACACTTTAGATGGGGATTATTTGATGAGTATCCGACTGCTGAAAAACCGAGTGAAAATCCACCAGAGCAGTTTTACTCTAATAATGGCTTCTGGAAACCAAACACGTAAGTCAAAACGAGACTAAACTAATTATGGTTACTAAAACAACACGTAAGTCAAAACGAGACTAATCTAATTATGGTTACAACAAACAACACGTAAGTCAAAACGAGACTAACCTAATTATGGTTACTAAAAACCAAACACATGAGTCAAAACGAGACTAACCTAATTATGGTTACAAAATCAACTCGTAAGTCAAAACGAGACTAACCTAATTATGGTTACAAAAACAACAACACGTAAGTCAAAACGAGACTAACCTAATTATGGTAACTAAAAACCAAACCCGTGAGTCAAAACGAAACTAACCTAATTATGGTTACATAAACAACACGTATTTCCAAAACGAGACTAACCTAATTATGGTTACAAAAAACAACACGTAAGTCAAAACGAGACTAACCTAATTATGGTTACTAAAAACCAAACACGTAAGTCAAAACGAGACTAACCAAATTATGGTTACTAAAAACCCAAACACGTTAGTCAAAACGAGACCAACCTGATTATGGTTACAAAAACAACACGTGAGTCAAAACGAGACTAACTTAATTATGGTTACTAAAAACCCAAAAACGTAAGTCAAAACGAGACCAACCTAATTCTGGTTACAAAAAACAACACATAAGTCAAAACGAGACTAACCAAATTATGGTAACTAAAAAACGAAACACGTTAGTCAAAAAGAGACTAACATAATCATGGTTACTAAAACATAACGCGTTAGTCAAAACGAGACTAACTTAATTATGGTTACTAAAAGCCCAAAAGTGAGTCGGAACGATACTAACCAAATTATGGTAACTAAAAAACAAAACTCGTTAGTCAAAAAGAGATTAACCTAATTATGGTTACTCAAACATAACACGTAACTCAAAACGAAGCCAACCTAATTATGGTTACAAAAAACAACACGTAAGTCAAAACGAGACTAACCAAATTACGGTTACTAAAAAACAAACACGTAAGTCAAAACGAGACTAACCTAATTATGGTTACAAAAACAACACGTAAGTCAAAACGAGACTAACCTAATTATGGTTACAAAAAACAACACGTAAGTCAAAACGAAACTAACCTAATTATGGTTACTAAAAACCAAACACGTGAGTCAAAACGAGACTAACCTATTAATGGTTACAAAATCAACACGTAAGTCAAAACGAGACTAACCTAATTATGGTTACAAAAACAACACGTTAGTCAAAACAAGACTAACCTAATTATGGTTACAAAAACCAAACACGTGAGTCAAAACGAAACTAACCTAATTATGGTTACATAAACAACACGTATTTCAAAACGAGACTAACCTAATTATGGTTACAAAAAACCAAACACATGAGTCAAAACGAGACTAACCAAATTATGGTTACTAAAAACCCAAACACGTAAGTCAAAACGAGACCAACCTGATTATGGTTACAAAAACAACACGTGAGTCAAAACGAGACTAACTTAATTATGGTTACTAAAAACCCTAACACGTAAGTCAAAACGAGACCAACCTAATTATGGTTACAAAATCAACACGTAAGTCAAAACGAGACTAACCTAATTATGGTTACTAAAACATAACGCGTTAGTCAAAACGAGACTAACTTAATTATGGTTACTAAAAACCAAAAACGTGAGTCAGAACGATACTAACCAAATTATGGTAACTAAAAAACCAAACACGTTAGTCAAAAAGAGACTAACCTAATTATGGTTACTAAAACATAACACGTAAGTCAAAACGAGACCAACCTAATTATGGTTACAAAAAACAACACGTAAGTCAAAACGAGACTAACCTAATTATGGTTACAAAAACAACAACACGTAAGTCAAAACGAGACTAACCTAATTATGGTTACTAAAAACCAAACCCGTGAGTCAAAACGAAACTAACCTAATTATGGTTACATAAACAACACGTATTTCCAAAACGAGACTAACCTAATTATGGTTACAAAAAACAACACGTAAGTCAAAACGAGACTAACCTAATTATGGTTACTAAAAACCAAACACGTAAGTCAAAACGAGACTAACCAAATTATGGTTACTAAAAACCCAAACACGTTAGTCAAAACGAGACCAACCTGATTATGGTTACAAAAACAACACGTGAGTCAAAACGAGACTAACTTAATTATGGTTACTAAAAACCCAAAAACGTAAGTCAAAACGAGACCAACCTAATTCTGGTTACAAAAAACAACACATAAGTCAAAACGAGACTAACCAAATTATGGTAACTAAAAAACGAAACACGTTAGTCAAAAAGAGACTAACATAATCATGGTTACTAAAACATAACGCGTTAGTCAAAACGAGACTAACTTAATTATGGTTACTAAAAGCCCAAAAGTGAGTCGGCACGATACTAACCAAATTATGGTAACTAAAAAACAAAACTCGTTAGTCAAAAAGAGATTAACCTAATTATGGTTACTCAAACATAACACGTAACTCAAAACGAAGCCAACCTAATTATGGTTACAAAAAACAACACGTAAGTCAAAACGAGACTAACCAAATTACGGTTACTAAAAAACAAACACGTAAGTCAAAACGAGACTAACCTAATTATGGTTACAAAAACAACACGTAAGTCAAAACGAGACTAACCTAATTATGGTTACAAAAAACAACACGTAAGTCAAAACGAAACTAACCTAATTATGGTTACTAAAAACCAAACACGTGAGTCAAAACGAGACTAACCTATTAATGGTTACAAAATCAACACGTAAGTCAAAACGAGACTAACCTAATTATGGTTACAAAAACAACACGTTAGTCAAAACAAGACTAACCTAATTATGGTTACAAAAACCAAACACGTGAGTCAAAACGAAACTAACCTAATTATGGTTACTAAAACATAACACGTAAGTCAAAACGAGACCAACCTAATTATGGTTACAAAAAACAACAAGTAAGTCAAAACGAGACTAACCTATTTATGGTTACAAAAACAACACGTTAGTCAAAACGAGACTAACCTAATTATGGTTACATAAAACAACACGTAAGTCAAAACGAGACTAACCTATTTATGGTTACAAAAAACCAAACACGTACGTCAAAACGAGACTAACCAAATTATGGTTACTAAAAACCCAAACACGTAAGTCAAAACGACACTAACCTATTTATGGTTACAAAAAACCAAACACGTAAGTCAAAAGGAGACTAACCTAATTATGGTTACAAAAAAACAAACACTTATGTCAAAACGAGACTAACCTATTTATGGTTACAAAAAACAACACGTAAATCAAAACGAGACTAACCTAATTATGGTAACTAAAACAACACGTAAATCAAAACGAGACTAACCTAATTATGGTAACTAAAACATAACACGTTTACAAGTCAAAACGGGACTAACCTCATTATGGTTACTAAAAACAAAACACGTAAGTCAAACCAATGCGCGTCTGTTAATAACTGTTGGAATCCAAAAAACAAACCAATACAATGGCTACTGGAAACAAAACACGGAAGTTAAACCAATGCAAGTTTAATTCACGTAATATTTACTCTAAACCAAATATAAAAGTCATATCAATACCAGTCTGAAAATGGCTACTGGAAGCAAAACACGGAAGTAAACCAATGCAAGTTTA
Organism: Tegillarca granosa; assembly: GCA_029721355.1. NCBI lineage: Eukaryota > Metazoa > Mollusca > Bivalvia > Arcoida > Arcidae > Tegillarca > Tegillarca granosa. The sequence continues at coordinate 45,281,941 of CM056599.1, read as the reverse complement.
ATACACGTAATATTTACTCTGAACCAAATACAAAAGTCATACCAATACCAGTCTGAAAATGGCTACTGGAAACAAAACACGGAAGTGAAACCAATGCAAGTTTAATACATGTAATATTTACTCTGAACCAAATACAAAAGTCATACCAATACCAGTCTGAAAATGGCTACTGGAAACAAAACACGGAAGTGAAACCAATACAAGTTTAATACACGTAATATTTACTCTTAACCAAACACAGAAGTCATACCAATACCAGTCTGAAAATGGCTACTGGAAACAAAACACGGAAGTGAAACCAATGCAAGTTTAATACACGTAATTTTTACTCTGAACCAAATACAAAAGTCATACCAATACCAGTCTGAAAATGGCTACTGGAAGCAAAACACGGAAGTGAAACCAATGCAAGTTTAATACACGTAATTTTTACTCTGAACCAAATACAAAAGTCATACCAACACCAGTCTGAAAATGGCTACTGGAAGCAAAACACGGAAGTGAAACCAATGCAAGTTTAATACACGTAATATTTACTCTGAACTAAATACAAAAGTCATACCAATACCAGTCTGAAAATGGCAATTGGAAGCAAACACGGAAGTGAAACCAATGCAAGTTTAATACATGTAATATTTACTCTGAATCAAATACAAAAGTCATACCAATACCAGTCTGAAAATGGCAATTGGAAGCAAAACACGGAAGTAAAACCAATGCAAGTTTAACACGTAATTTTTACTCTGAACTAAATACAAAAGTCATACCAATACCAGTCTGAAAATGGCAATTGGAAGCAAACACGGAAGTGAAACCAATGCAAGTTTAATACACGTAATATTTACTCTGAACTAAATACAAAAGTCATACCAATACCAGTCTGAAAATGGCAATTGGAAGCAAACACGGAAGTGAAATCAATGCAAGTTTAATACACGTAATATTTACTCTGAACCAAATACAAAAGTCATACCAATACCAGTCTGAAAATGGCAATTGGAAGCAAACACGGAAGTAAAACCAATGCAAGTTTAATACACGTAATATTTACTCTGAACCAAATACAAAAGTCATACCAATACCAGTCTGAAAATGGCTATTGGAAGCAAACACGGAAGTGAAATCAATGCAAGTTTAATACACGTAATATTTACTCTGAACCAAATACAAAAGTCATACCAATACCAGTCTGAAAATGGCTATTGGAAGCAAAACACGGAAGTGAAACCAATGCAAGTTTAATACACGTAATTTTTACTCTGAACTAAATACAAAAGTCATACCAATACCAGTCTGAAAATGGCTATTGGAAGCAAAACACGGAAGTGAAACCAATGCAAGTTTAATACACGATAATATTTACTCTGAACCAAATACAAAAGTCATACCAATACCAGTCTGAAAATGGCTATTGGAAGCAAAACACGGAAGTGAAACCAATACAAGTTTAATACACGTAATATTTACTCTGAACCAAATACAAAAGTCATACCAATACCAGTCTGAAAATGGCTATTGGAAGCAAAACACGGAAGTGAAACCAATGCAAGTTTAATACACGTAATATTTACTCTGAACCAAATACAAAAGTCATACCAATACCAGTCTGAAAATGGCTATTGGAAGCAAAACACGGAAGTGAAACCAATGCAAGTTTAATACACGTAATATTTACTCTGAACCAGATACAAAAGTCATACCAATACCAGTCTGAAAATGGCTATTGGAAGCAAAACACGGAAGTGAAACCAATGCAAGTTTAATACACGATAATATTTACTCTGAACCAAATACAAAGTCATACCAATACCAGTCTGAAAATGGCAATTGGAAGCAAACACGGAAGTGAAATCAATTCAAGTTTAATACACGTAATATTTTCTCTGAACAAAATACAAAAGTCATACCAATACCAGTCTGAAAATGGCAATCGGAAGCAAAACACGGAAGTAAAACCAATGCAAGTTTAATACACGTAATTTTTACTATGAACCAAATACAAAAGTCATACCAATACCAGTCTGAAAATGGCTACTGGAAGCAAAACACGGAAGTGAAACCAATGCAAGTTTAATACACGTAATATTTACTCTGAACTAAATACAAAAGTCATACCAATACCAGTCTGAAAATGGCAATTGGAAGCAAACACGGAAGTGAAACCAATGCAAGTTTAATACACGTAATATTTACTCTGAACTAAATACAAAAGTCATACCAATACCAGTCTGAAAATGGCAATTGGAAGCAAACACGGAAGTGAAATCAATGCAAGTTTAATACACGTAATATTTACTCTGAACCAAATACAAAAGTCATACCAATACCAGTCTGAAAATGGCAATTGGAAGCAAACACGGAAGTAAAACCAATGCAAGTTTAATACACGTAATATTTACTCTGAACCAAATACAAAAGTCATACCAATACCAGTCTGAAAATGGCTATTGGAAGCAAACACGGAAGTGAAATCAATGCAAGTTTAATACACGTAATATTTACTCTGAACCAAATACAAAAGTCATACCAATACCAGTCTGAAAATGGCTATTGGAAGCAAAACACGGAAGTGAAACCAATGCAAGTTTAATACACGTAATTTTTACTCTGAACTAAATACAAAAGTCATACCAATACCAGTCTGAAAATGGCTATTGGAAGCAAAACACGGAAGTGAAACCAATGCAAGTTTAATACACGATAATATTTACTCTGAACCAAATACAAAAGTCATACCAATACCAGTCTGAAAATGGCTATTGGAAGCAAAACACGGAAGTGAAACCAATACAAGTTTAATACACGTAATATTTACTCTGAACCAAATACAAAAGTCATACCAATACCAGTCTGAAAATGGCTATTGGAAGCAAAACACGGAAGTGAAACCAATGCAAGTTTAATACACGTAATATTTACTCTGAACCAAATACAAAAGTCATACCAATACCAGTCTGAAAATGGCTATTGGAAGCAAAACACGGAAGTGAAACCAATGCAAGTTTAATACACGTAATATTTACTCTGAACCAGATACAAAAGTCATACCAATACCAGTCTGAAAATGGCTATTGGAAGCAAAACACGGAAGTGAAACCAATGCAAGTTTAATACACGATAATATTTACTCTGAACCAAATACAAAGTCATACCAATACCAGTCTGAAAATGGCAATTGGAAGCAAACACGGAAGTGAAATCAATTCAAGTTTAATACACGTAATATTTTCTCTGAACAAAATACAAAAGTCATACCAATACCAGTCTGAAAATGGCAATCGGAAGCAAAACACGGAAGTAAAACCAATGCAAGTTTAATACACGTAATTTTTACTATGAACCAAATACAAAAGTCATACCAATACCAGTCTGAAAATGGCTACTGGAAGCAAAACACGGAAGTGAAACCAATGCAAGTTTAATACACGTAATATTTACTCTGAACTAAATACAAAAGTCATACCAATACCAGTCTGAAAATGGCAATTGGAAGCAAACACGGAAGTGAAACCAATGCAAGTTTAATACACGTAATATTTACTCTGAACTAAATACAAAAGTCATACCAATACCAGTCTGAAAATGGCAATTGGAAGCAAACACGGAAGTGAAATCAATGCAAGTTTAATACACGTAATATTTACTCTGAACCAAATACAAAAGTCATACCAATACCAGTCTGAAAATGGCAATTGGAAGCAAACACGGAAGTAAAACCAATGCAAGTTTAATACACGTAATATTTACTCTGAACCAAATACAAAAGTCATACCAATACCAGTCTGAAAATGGCTATTGGAAGCAAACACGGAAGTGAAATCAATGCAAGTTTAATACACGTAATATTTACTCTGAACCAAATACAAAAGTCATACCAATACCAGTCTGAAAATGGCTATTGGAAGCAAAACACGGAAGTGAAACCAATGCAAGTTTAATACACGTAATTTTTACTCTGAACTAAATACAAAAGTCATACCAATACCAGTCTGAAAATGGCTATTGGAAGCAAAACACGGAAGTGAAACCAATGCAAGTTTAATACACGATAATATTTACTCTGAACCAAATACAAAAGTCATACCAATACCAGTCTGAAAATGGCTATTGGAAGCAAAACACGGAAGTGAAACCAATACAAGTTTAATACACGTAATATTTACTCTGAACCAAATACAAAAGTCATACCAATACCAGTCTGAAAATGGCTATTGGAAGCAAAACACGGAAGTGAAACCAATGCAAGTTTAATACACGTAATATTTACTCTGAACCAAATACAAAAGTCATACCAATACCAGTCTGAAAATGGCTATTGGAAGCAAAACACGGAAGTGAAACCAATGCAAGTTTAATACACGTAATATTTACTCTGAACCAGATACAAAAGTCATACCAATACCAGTCTGAAAATGGCTATTGGAAGCAAAACACGGAAGTGAAACCAATGCAAGTTTAATACACGATAATATTTACTCTGAACCAAATACAAAGTCATACCAATACCAGTCTGAAAATGGCAATTGGAAGCAAACACGGAAGTGAAACCAATTCAAATTTAATACACGTAATATTTTCTCTGAACAAAATACAAAAGTCATACCAATACCAGTCTGAAAATGGCAATCGGAAGCAAAACACGGAAGTAAAACCAATGCAAGTTTAATACACGTATTTTTTACTATGAACCAAATACAAAAGTCATACCAATACCAGTCTGAAAATGGCTACTGGAAGCAAAACACGGAAGTGAAACCAATGCAAGTTTAATACACGTAATATTTACTCTGAACTAAATACAAAAGTCATACCAATACCAGTCTGAAAATGGCAATTGGAAGCAAACACGGAAGTGAAACCAATGCAAGTTTAATACACGTAATTTTTACTCTGAACTAAATACAAAAGTCATACCAATACCAGTCTGAAAATGGCTATTGGAAGCAAAACACGGAAGTGAAACCAATGCAAGTTTAATACACGATAATATTTACTCTGAACCAAATACAAAAGTCATACCAATACCAGTCTGAAAATGGCTATTGGAAGCAAAACACGGAAGTGAAACCAATACAAGTTTAATACACGTAATATTTACTCTGAACCAAATACAAAAGTCATACCAATACCAGTCTGAAAATGGCTATTGGAAGCAAAACACGGAAGTGAAACCAATGCAAGTTTAATACACGTAATATTTACTCTGAACCAAATACAAAAGTCATACCAATACCAGTCTGAAAATGGCTATTGGAAGCAAAACACGGAAGTGAAACCAATGCAAGTTTAATACACGTAATATTTACTCTGAACCAAATACAAAAGTCATACCAATACCAGTCTGAAAATGGCTATTGGAAGCAAAACACGGAAGTGAAACCAATGCAAGTTTAATACACGATAATATTTACTCTGAACCAAATACAAAGTCATACCAATACCAGTCTGAAAATGGCAATTGGAAGCAAACACGGAAGTGAAACCAATTCAAGTTTAATACACGTAATATTTTCTCTGAACAAAATACAAAAGTCATACCAATACCAGTCTGAAAATGGCAATCGGAAGCAAAACACGGAAGTAAAACCAATGCAAGTTTAATACACGTAATTTTTACTATGAACCAAATACAAAAGTCATACCAATACCAGTCTGAAAATGGCTACTGGAAGCAAAACACGGAAGTGAAACCAATGCAAGTTTAATACACGTAATATTTACTCTGAACTAAATACAAAAGTCATACCAATACCAGTCTGAAAATGGCAATTGGAAGCAAACACGGAAGTGAAACCAATGCAAGTTTAATACACGTAATATTTACTCTGAACTAAATACAAAAGTCATACCAATACCAGTCTGAAAATGGCAATTGGAAGCAAACACGGAAGTGAAATCAATGCAAGTTTAATACACGTAATATTTACTCTGAACCAAATACAAAAGTCATACCAATACCAGTCTGAAAATGGCTATTGGAAGCAAACACGGAAGTGAAATCAATGCAAGTTTAATACACGTAATATTTACTCTGAACCAAATACAAAAGTCATACCAATACCAGTCTGAAAATGGCTATTGGAAGCAAAACACGGAAGTGAAACCAATGCAAGTTTAATACACGTAATTTTTACTCTGAACTAAATACAAAAGTCATACCAATACCAGTCTGAAAATGGCTATTGGAAGCAAAACACGGAAGTGAAACCAATGCAAGTTTAATACACGATAATATTTACTCTGAACCAAATACAAAAGTCATACCAATACCAGTCTGAAAATGGCTATTGGAAGCAAAACACGGAAGTGAAACCAATACAAGTTTAATACACGTAATATTTACTCTGAACCAAATACAAAAGTCATACCAATACCAGTCTGAAAATGGCTATTGGAAGCAAAACACGGAAGTGAAACCAATGCAAGTTTAATACACGTAATATTTACTCTGAACCAAATACAAAAGTCATACCAATACCAGTCTGAAAATGGCTACTGGAAGCAAAACACGGAAGTGAAACCAATGCAAGTTTAATACACGTAATATTTACTCTGAACCAGATACAAAAGTCATACCAATACCAGTCTGAAAATGGCTATTGGAAGCAAAACACGGAAGTGAAACCAATGCATGTTTAATACACGATAATATTTACTCTGAACCAAATACAAAGTCATACCAATACCAGTCTGAAAATGGCAATTGGAAGCAAACACGGAAGTGAAACCAATTCAAGTTTAATACACGTAATATTTTCTCTGAACAAAATACAAAAGTCATACCAATACCAGTCTGAAAATGGCAATCGGAAGCAAAACACGGAAGTAAAACCAATGCAAGTTTAATACACGTAATTTTTACTATGAACCAAATACAAAAGTCATACCAATACCAGTCTGAAAATGGCTACTGGAAGCAAAACACGGAAGTAAAACCAATGCAAGTTTAATCATGTTATCTATCACAAGAATGATATGTTGTGAAGCAACAGTCGCTTAAATAGGTGTGAAAAGCAACATAATAGTTTTAATAAAAGAATGTTAATTGGTCATATCAACAAATGCTATACTGGACAATGATCATAAACTAAACCTTCCACAGATAAGCCAAAACAAAATCAGGAGATGTAGAGCGAACACTATGTCTAAACACAACATACTTCAACACACAGATAGTACATTTATACATTCAGTTGTTTTCTGTTAACAGGTGTTCTGAGAGTATTATTGGTCAGAATTTAAAAGATTGTTCTGACTTACGGTCCACGTGTATACTAGACTCAGACGGTAAACCAGAAAAAGGATGTCAATTTTGTCCTTATGTTCCAAACATTGCGAGAGCTTCTATCATGGGTCACCAATGGTTAGATTCGGTATGTATTAATATAAAATATCTAATTGGCAGAACTATGGTAAAATAAAAAAAAGTTATCAAATATGTCAAATGAATTTTATTTATTTTGATATCAGTATAACTGGAGTTAGAAAGAATCTCTTTGATACAGGCTCATACTTGGTTTTAATGGTTTCAGAGATCTCTTATGTTACCCGTCTATTTTGATACAGGCTCAATTTGGGTTTTAATGGTTTCAGATATCTCTATGTTACCCGTTTATTTTGATACAGGCTCAATCTGGGTTTTAATGGTTTCAGATATCTCTATATTACCCGTCTATTTTGATACAGGCTCATACTTGGTTTTAATGGTTTCAGAGATCCTTATGTTACCCGTTTATTTTGATACAGGCTCAATCTGGGTTTTAATGGTTTCAGATATCTCTATGTTACCCGTTTATTTTGATACAGGCTCAATCTGGGTTTTAATGGTTTCAGATATCTCTATATTACCCGTCTATTTTGATACAGGCTCATACTTGGTTTTAATGGTTTCAGAGATTCTTATGTTACCCGTTTATTTTGATACAGGCTCATCCTGGTTTTAATGGTTTCAGAGATCTCTATGTTACCCGTTTATTTTGATACAGGCTCAATCTGGGTTTTAATGGTTTCATATATCTCTATGTTACCCGTTTATTTTGATACAGGCTCAATCTGGGTTTTAATGGTTTCAGATATCTCTATATTACCCGTCTATTTTGATACAGGCTCATACTTGGTTTTAATGGTTTCAGAGATCCTTATGTTACCCGTTTATTTTGATACAGGCTCATCCTGGTTTTAATGGTTTCAGAGATCTCTATGTAACCCGTTTATTTTGATACAGACTCAATCCTGGTTTCAGTGGTTTTAGATATTTCTGTGTTAATGTTACCCATTTATTTTGATACAGGCTAAACCCTGGTTTCAGTAGTTTCAGAGATCGCTGTGTTAATGTTACCCGTTTATTTTGATACAGGCTAAATCTTGGTTATAATTGTTCCAGAGATCTTTATGTTACCCGTTTTTTTTTTTATACAGACTCAATCCTGGTTTTAATGGTTTCAGGGATCCTTATGTTACCCGTTTATTTTGATACAGACTCAATCCTGGTTTTAATGGTTCCAGAGATCTTTATGTTACCCTTTTTTTTATACAGACTCAATCCTGGTTTTAATGGTTTTAGGGATCCTTATGTTACCCGTTTATTTTGATACAGGCTCAATCCTGGTTTTAATGGTTTCAGAGATCTCTATGTTACCCGTTTATTTTGATACAGGCTCAATCCTGATTTTAATGGTTTCAGAGATCTCTATGTTACCCGTTTATTTTGAGACAGGCTCAATCTGGGTTTTAATGGTTTCAGAGATCTCTATGTTACCCGTTTATTTTGATACAGGCTCAATCCTGATTTTAATGGTTTCAGAGATCTCTATGTTACCCGTTTATTTTGATACAGGCTCAATCTGGGTTTTAATGGTTTCAGAGATCTCTATGTTACCCGTTTATTTTGATACAGGCTCAATCCTGATTTTAATGGTTTCAGAGATCTCTATGTTACCCGTTTATTTTGATACAGGCTCAATCCTGATTTTAATGGTTTCAGAGATCTCTATGTTACCCGTTTATTTTGATACAGGCTCAATCTGGGTTTTAATGGTTTCAGATATCTCTATGTTACCCGTTTATTTTGATACAGGCTCAATCCTGATTTTAATGGTTTCAGAGATCTCTATGTTACCCGTTTATTTTGATACAGGCTCAATCCTGATTTTAATGGTTTCAGAGATCTCTATGTTACCCGTTTATTTTGATACAGGCTCAATCTGGGTTTTAATGGTTTCAGAGATCTCTATGTTACCCGTTTATTTTGATACAGGCTCAATCCTGATTTTAATGGTTTCAGAGATCTCTATATTACCCGTCTATTTTGATACAGGCTCATACTTGGTTTTAATGGTTTCAGAGATCCTTATGTTACCCGTTTATTTTGATACAGGCTCAATCCTGATTTTAATGGTTTCAGAGATCTCTATGTTACCCGTTTATTTTGATACAGGCTCCATCCTGATTTTAATGGTTTCAGAGATCTCTATGTTACCCGTTTATTTTGATACAGGCTCAATCCTGGTTTTAATGGTTTCAGAGATCTTTATGTAACCTGTCTATTTTGATACAGGCTCAATCCTGATTTTAATGGTTTCAGAGATCTCTATGTTACCCGTCTATTTTGATACAGGCTCATACTTGGTTTTAATGGTTTCAGAGATCCTTATGTTACCCGTTTATTTTGATACAGGCTCAATCCTGGTTTTAATGGTTTCAGAGATCTCTATGTTACCCGTTATTTTGATACAGGCTCATACTTGGTTTTAATGGTTTCAGAGATCCTTATGTTACCCGTTTATTTTGATACAGGCTCAATCCTGATTTTAATGGTTTCAGATATCTCTATATTACCCGTCTATTTTGATACAGGCTCATACTTGGTTTTAATGGTTTCAGAGATCCTTATGTTACCCGTTTATTTTGATACAGGCTCAATCCTGATTTTAATGGTTTCAGAGATCTCTATGTTACCCGTTTATTTTGATACAGGCTCAATCCTGGTTTTAATGGTTTCAGATATCTCTATGTTACCCGTCTATTTTGATTCAGGCTCAATCCTGATTTTAATGGTTTCAGAGATCTCTATGTTACCCGTTTATTTTGATACAGGCTCAATCTTGGTTTTAATGGTTTCAGAGATCTCTATATTATCTACATGTTTTTATATTGTCAAGATTACTAGTATTTAATTACATTTAGTTTTATGTTCTTGATAACATTTACTTTGCACAAGTACATGCAATTTCAGCTGCAAATTATTTGTTTTATTTTAATCGACCTTATTATAAATGATAGAAAATGTGCAAATTATTTAATAAGTTATTGATTTTTTTAATATTTTTAATTTTAGATAGTTGAATTTTGTGACACAGATAACTCCGACACAGATAAGAATATCCAACACAACAGTAAAGCTATCAACAACCAAAATATTTATTGTCAAGGCAAAAGTGCGTGGGAAGTCATGCGTGAACATTCAGACTTTAAAGGCGAGTTTATGTATGGTGGCTTATTTCTGACATCAACATAATTTTATTCGACATAAAATTATCTCAACATGTCGACTTAATATCTTGACAAAACGAGATAATATCATGGAAAGTTGTGATACCAAAATAAAAAGTTAAGACAAGTAACACGACTTGCCGCGATACTCATGTTGACCAGTCGTGATAATTATCTCGATATCTCGACTTATTTTTATCGCGACAAGTCGTATTACTTATCTCAACTTTTCATGATATTATCACAACTTTCCATGATATTATCTTGACTTGTCAAGATATTAAGTCGACATGTTGAGATAATACTATGTCGACTAAAATTATGTTGATGTCAGAAATAAGCCACCATATTTATGGTTTTAAAAAAAAATATAAATTAAAAAAAAATAATATGGTGTATGGTATGGTGGCTATGGTGGCTTATTTCTGACATCGACATAATTTTAGTCGACAAAAAATTATCTCGACATGTCGACTTAATATCTTGACAAGTCTAGATAATATCATGAAAAGTTGTGATACCAAATTAAAAAGTTTAGATAAGTAACACGACACGTCGCGATACTTATGTTGAACAGTCGTGATAATTATCTTGATATCTCGACTTCTTTTTATCGTGGCAAGTCGTGTTAATTATCTCAACTTTTTATTTTGGTATCACAACTTTTCATGATATTATCACAACTTTCCATGATATTATCTCGACTTGTCACGATATTAAGTCGACATGTTGAGATAATTTTATGTCGCCTAATTTTATGTCGATGTCAGAAATAAGCCACCATAGGTGGCTTATTTCTGACATCGACATAAAATTAGGCGACATAAAATTATCTCAACATGTCGACTTATTATCCTGACAAGTCGAGATAATATCATTAAAAGTTGTGATACCAAACTAAAAAGTTGAGATATATAACACGACATGCCGCGATACTTGTGTTCCATAAGTTACAAAAAATAAGTCGCGATATCAAGATAATTATCACGACTGGTCAATACATGAGTATTGCGGCATGTCGTGTTATTTATCTGAACTCTTTATTTTGGTATCACAACTTTTCATGATATTATCTCGACTTGTCAAGATATAAAGTCGACATGTTAAGATAATTTTATGTCGACTAAAATTATGTCGATGTCAGAAACAAGCCACCATAGTAATTAATTGTAATATGTATATTCCGGTATTTTCAGTGACGCGGCTTCGTTCTCGTGTGAATTTTTTTTTTTTTTTTTTTTTTGCTGATTTTAAACAATTTTAAATTGATTTTAGTTTTTTTAAGCATTAAACTTAATTTTCAAGATTGACACTTAATTTTAGGTTTAACCCAGGGTTCCTCAACACAGAATACCACACCAGAGTTCCGTCTTGTACAAGAAGGTGAACAGAAAATACTGCTAGTACTTGACGTGTCCGGAAGTATGAGGGTAAGATTGCAATATCTGGAAATACGGCGATATGTTTGTGTTGTCTGGAAGCATGGCGGTATGTTTGCGATGTCTGATATTATTGCGGTAAGATTGCAATATCTGGAAGCATGGTGGTATGTTTGCGATATCTGTAGGTATGGCGGTATGTTAGCAATGTCTGTAAGTATTGCGGTATTCAGCGTTGTGTGTGAATATGGCGGTATGTTTGCGATGTCTGCAAGTATGGTGGTATGTTTGCGATGTCTGCAAGTATGGCGGTATGTTAACCATGTGTGTAAGTATGGCGGTATGTTAACGTTGTGTGTAGGTATGGCGGTATGTTAGCGATGTCTGTAAGTATGGTGGTATGTTTGCGATGTCTGTAAGTATGGTGGAATGCTTGCGATGTCTGTAAGTATGGCGGTATGTTAACGTTGTATGTAAGTATGGTGGTATGTTTGTGATGTTTGTAAGTATGGCGATAAGTTTGAGATGTGTCTGGTAGTATAGCGGTAAGTTTAAGATGAAGTTTAAGTATGACGGTAAGTTTGCCATGTTTGGAAATATGGCGATAAGCCCCAGATATGGATTTTAAAGTTGTTTTAAAATTTTGAGTGGTGGTTTTGTCAAAATGGGCGATGGTTTTAACTTATTTATATCTAGTTTTTTTTATCTAGATCCTGTAATCAAGTAACTAATTGCTTTTACTTTATCTTAATGGGTAAATATCCAGTAACTTGTCAAAACCAGCTATATGAAATCATAGTTTTGACAAAAATCACCACCCATGCAGTATCACATGTAAAGTTATTTACAAGCAATAGTAACTTGAACAAAACTTTTCTTTCAGAATTATGTTCGCTATAAAATTGTTTAATCATCTTTCCTTGCACAAAACATGTTTATTTTTTAAAAAAAAAAAAAAAATCTAATGCTAAAAAGGACTTGCTTTTTGTAACAAAACAACTAGAATTAATATTTCAGGGCGAACCGTTGAAACAACTTAGAAACGCAGTCTCACATTTTTTACTAAACATAGTTGAGATCGGGTCTTATGTTGGTATAGTAACGTTTAACTCGGCAGCTACGGTAGTTCAGAACTTAACACAAATTACCTCAGAGTCTGTTAGACAGGAACTTGTCCAATCTTTACCGTCGTCTAGTAGAGGAGGAACATCCATAGGATCTGGTCTTCAGAAAGGACTAGAGGTAAGAAGCGACACCACTGACTGTAGAAACGTACTTACAGCTGAATAACGGTAGTTGTAATAACTACGACAATAAAGGTCGGGCTTCAACAAACAATAGTTAAAAGACACACGGCAGACGAACTCTAAAACAACCCCACCATCAAAAATCTTTGACGTTGTTGACGACATGCAATAATAGACAAAACATTCATAAAACATGGCAATATATGAAAAGACAAGAAAAACTTTTGTCTTGTGTCATTTTTAATCAAAGCTTTAATTCAATAGAAATCGGCTGTAGTTGCATATGCTCTAAATACAGATTATGCATTAAATTGAGTATCGGAAATTTTTTAAATCGTATTCATAATAGTTATACATGTATTGGAATTGAAGTCAAAAGCAAACTAAATAACATACAGCAGCGGGCCACGTGATTTATAACTTACAATAACTCCATTGGTATCAAACACAATTTTATAAAACATTTAATTAAATATATTTAAACATGTATTATCAAGTTTGTTGGTTACTTTAGACTTTGGAATCCCATAGTAACAATGTTGAAGGAAACATCATGTACCTTGTCTCTGATGGAAGAGAAGGGACACGTCGTCCTAAAATTGAAGACGTCAAGGCACCTATAGAGAATGCCAAAGTGATTGTGAATACGTTAGCTTTTGGGGACAAGGCGGACGAAGGCATGGAAGCCCTGGCATCAGTAACTGGTGGTTCAAGTTTCTTTTACTCTGGTGCCACAAATTCTACAGCTTTAGTTGATACGTTTACGGAGTACCAAGGGAGTGGTGGCGACTCGGCAGTAATGGTTTGTATGATTTGACATGATATACGTTTTGGTCAGTAATATACGTTTGGTCAGTAAATTGTCACCACTCTGATAACAGCCCCACCAGAACATGCAATCGGCTAAAAGAAGTTAGTTTTAGCATTACACAAATTCAAAAAAATAAATAAAAGCTTATCAGCCAAAAAAAACGCACAAAATTAAACATATAAATGCAACGAATGTACCGGTACTATTTTGCTTAGAAATACAAACTTGGCAATTTTCAAAGCAACTTAAAGATTATAAAACAACAAACGAACAAATTGAATACGGAAACAATACAAGTCAATGACATATTGGAACACTTTTTAACCCCCAACCCCCCGACTCTTGACGAGCTTCAAATGATAAAACATAATAACACAAATATCATATTCGTATGAAAATGTATAAAAACATGTATAATACTGTCAAACCAGTTAAAGGGACCAACTATATATAAAGACAACCTCTGCATTAAGATTGTGTTTGGACGTCCTCTTTCACATTTCATCCATAAAGCTCTCAATATTAAGACCATATGTTTATAAAGCCCATGTTTTATTCTCTAATTTCTGTATTCTATAATTAAATCTGTTACGATACAAAAGAAAAAAGTTGGAGACAAATCGATGTAAAAACAGGATCTTCTTCAACATTACATCCCCATGATCTTCTTCTTCTTCAACATTACAAATGTCTTGTAACAGTATCCTGTCATGTCAGAAATATAAACGTTCAGACACATCTAAAATTAAGTGATCAGTGCTAATTAATTAATTGTCATGTTCTAACATTTAATTTCATTATTTTATAAAAAGTCAAAAGTAGCTCATGACATCTTTATGTCAACTTTGCGAGAAGAGCCTGAGGATGTAATTTGTTTCTTGATTTGTGTTTGATTCTAACAAAAAGAAGAGAAGAAAATTATACATGTTTTAAGATCTCTTGTGAAGAGCCAGTTCAGGGGACGAGGTAGTTTTTCTTGCAGTAAATTATACAGTATCAATTCTCTACTATACACGGTTTTGATGGTATGATAGAAGTCAGAAACCTAAAAGTGTACAGTATCTGACTGGTTAATGATAAATGGGTAATGGCATACAGTAATTAGCCAATCAGCAGGAGTAATGGTTTAACCAATCAGAAAAAGGTATTCACTTATCAATCAGCAAAAGGTAATAAATTACCTAATCAGCAAATGGTTTGTTTTAAACCAATCAGCAAAGGTAGTGGCACTAACCAAACAGCTAATTGGCCAGTCGGAAAAATATCGGTAATATTTTTAGCATGATGCAAATTTTGAAACAATTCCCATTATATGTTATTGTATTATTTCAGATAGATAGCCGTATAATACAAATAACAGGCGGAGCCACTTACAGGGGCGAGTTCTACATCGACTCTGATTTGAATAAAGATACTCTAATCCAGTTGATTGGACAGAAAGTAACTGATATAAACATCACTGTTAGTTCTCCGACTGGTCAAGTACTTAATCCTGATATACAAACAAATGGTGACAGTGAAGGAAAGAGCGTAAAATTAAATGGAAATATTCAGGTTAAGTAAAATATGACTGTTCTTAGATAGAAACTGATTTATATACACTAATTCTATTTAACCATTAAACTTTGTTGGTAATCGATCTATGATGGTTTAGATCGAATGGCTCTCGCGCTAATTTGAATAAACCGCTAAACGGTTTGTGACAATTTAGCGCGAGAGCCATTCGATCTATAACCATCATAGATCGATTACCAACAAAGTTTAATGTTTATATTTACAATCCGTAGCTTACAACTTACAAATGTTTGAAATTTGATTTATCTATTCATGATTTTCGTGGATCAACTGCATCAAACTGGGTTAGCTCCACCCACCCGTACTCAATTTCAAAAATGACAACACAGATAAACGTGTCAAGGTTTTATTTAAATATCTGTGCTTTTAAAACTTTATTTATTCAGGCCCTTAAATTCACTAAAAATGTAGTATACGTTTATCGTTTATGTTTTATTTACATTCTGCGTCTTGACACGATCAATTGTTTACATTCCGCGACTTGTCACGTGTATTTGTGTTTACATCTTTGTAAAGTGCCGTTACCAATGTATTTATACTTTCCCGTGATGCAAAACCATGACGTCAGAATACGAACGGTCGCACGTGAAGCTTTCGGTCTATGCTGTGATAGATCGAATCACTCGTCAAATAGTTTATTACAGAGAATTTGATATATTGTATATTCTTAAAATTTCTACTTTAGATATGTTTGATATACATCATATACTAACTACACCTTTGATCATTTTGTATTTTATATTTTCTTAAGTTAATAAAATTATTTAAACAACAGGGACAAAATAAGACAAAGTATATGCTTAAACAAAAAACTTGGAACAAAACAACAACAACAACGAAACAAACAAAAAAACAAAAAACAAACAAACAAAAACAAAAAGCGCAATACATAACGAAAGCCTTATTGTTGAGAGTATCTAGTTCTAAAACTTCTGACTATGTGGTTTTGTCATGATACCCCAAACTAGGCTACCAGAGGTGTTTGCTCGCTTGCTTTCAGATGGACTGGAGTTATTGAACATTTCATAGTGACCGGTTATAATAAGGTATCTTAATACAAACTAGATCAACAACTTCAATCAAACTGGAGATGGTAGGCAATTCTGTTAACATTATAAAGTGTTATTGATTTATCAAAGCATTTCTTTCTTAATTACTTAAAACACATAACCCATTGTTTCTAACGTGGAAGCAAATTAAAGTTCTTCAATATTTATCTTTTAGGCGGGAAAATACACCTATGTCTTATCCAGTGCTTCATCAACTTCAGTCATTCTAACCATACAGGCGCACCCTCAAAGTGAATCCAGTCAGTATATTTTCGTCCGATCTTCTTTATCAGATAATATATTCGACTATGGACCAACAACAGTTCTAAGATTATTTGTCTATGTACAGAGGGGTACAACAGCGGTCCTGGGTGCTATGGTTACGGCTGATATTGAAGACGCCACTGGTGCAACAGTAACACTGGACCTTAAGGATGACGGCGGTGGTAACAAGCTTATAATAAAATATTCTGATTTTTACATGGAAATAGACAATTTTTTCATTGCCTTTTTCAGTCTGATTGTTGCTTTAAAATGATTAAAGCTGAGTAGTTTGTTTATCGTATCATATATTGAGTTTTTAGAGCCATTTCACGATCGCCATTAAAATATAGAGTTGTCGGTGAATAAAGGAATCAGGGTTGCCAAATATATGTTTTCCGTAAATTATATAAATAGCTTTTGTATTGAACAATCATTTGATACTAAACGTTAAAAATAAATAGTGATTGTTTTTTTTTTAGCTCACCTGAGCACAAAGTGCTCATATGAGCTATTACTATCAATAGAGGCAGACCCTCCGTCGTCCGTCCGTCAACAATTGCTTCAAACGACTTTCTCAGAAACTTCTGGTCATATTTTGTTCAAACTTGGTCAAAAGCATCTATAGAACATTGCCTTTCAGATTTGTGTTTTTGGTTGCCATAGCTACCAAATGTAGGTCACATTGACCTACATAGTTAAAAACCTAAAAAAAATCTTCTTCTCCAAAACCACTTCACTGAGATAAAATCTGATGTGATATTTGGCATCTAAAGCATCTTATATACCAAGTTTGTGAATTTCAATAATTTTTGTGAAAAATTAGGTTACGCGTTTTTGCGTTTATTTTTTATACATTGTAAATAGTACTTTTTACCAAAATTACAATAATGAATAAATTTAGGTGAATTTTTTTCCAAACATCATTTTCTTATGTGAAGAAACATATGTTTGACAATTTCCATGAAATTCTGTAAAGTACAAGTCGCTTTTTTCGACCTTTTTCATTTCAATTCTAGCAACCCAAGGGTTGAGGGTTCAAATCCCAGTGAGGCTACTTTTTTTTCTTTTTTTTTTTTCTTTTTTTTTTAATTTCTGAATTTTCTGACTTACAATGGTGCATGGAAGAGATTTTATGAATTTTTACTTTTTAGTGTAATTATTATTTTTGAAATACATGTAATACTGACTGATATGTAGATATAGCTAAAACCTTGAAATATTTTTTTGTTTTACAAAATCACTGTTATGTGACATAATTTAAACTAATTGAACAAATTTTTTTAAATAATTTGCAGTTGACTTTTACAATTTTTTTTAAAATATTGTAATTAATGTGTCAAATCTGTAAAGTCTTAAATCCAGATCTGAAAATTGCTCATGTGAGCTTTTGTTATGGATAGGCACTCTGACATCCATCCATCCATCCATCAAAAGACTTCTTCTCAGACACTACTGGTCACATTTCATTCATATTAGTCAATAGCATCTAAAGACCATTTGTGTTTCTGGTTGCAATGGCTACCAAAAGTAGGTCACAGTGACCTACATAGCTAAAAACCAAAACAATAAAAATAATGATCCCTGAAACCACTTCTATTGAGGCAACATGTTATGACTTACCAGGTATTATCAAGACATAACAGTTACATTCAAACTCAGGTGAGCAAATTAGGGCAATCTTGGGCCTCTTGTTTAATATTGTAATCAATTATGGATGATAATGTTTAAATTGAAAAGATGCTTTATACTAAACTTTTACAAGTATTCACTTTTATACTTCTTATTATAGGTGGAGACTTGATTGGTGAAGATGGTATTTATACAGCCGTGATCCTACCCAGATATATACAAAATGAAAACAGACACAGTATAAAATTACAAGTATCAAATACAGATCAGACAGCTTATGTATTTGAAGTGTCTGGTGAAGCAACACAGCAGGTTCCTAACACCCCAAGTGAGTAAAAATGTCGGTTCATCAAATCAACTTGACAACTTTAGTTTTATTAAAAAGTTAATCCATGTTTAATGGAAACAGCTATGTAACTATAAATTTTACTAAAAAAGTTAATCCATGTTTAATAGAAACAGCTAGGTAACTATAAGTTAACTATACACCACCGAGCATAACTATTTAATCAAAATTGTACTAACAACTTTAATTATTATAGATGCTTTGTAGCGTTTTCTGGACATCCGTGCTTCCCATTACCAACTCTATCATATAATCTATTTTTGTATATTGATTAACCTACGCATACAATGTAAATACAGTATCCCCCCACATAAAATTTAAATAAGTTTAAAAGCATGTAGTCGTGACATCTAGTGTCTGTCAGAAATCATCATTTTTGTTTTACCATATTGTTCATTTGTTGTTTCGTGCATTTATTACAGTGGCTTTTGCCCAAAACATGTTTTAAAGTCAAATATTGCTTCATTTCATAAATTTTAAAATGTGTAACTTTACTTACTGGATTTTTTCGCATATTGCATACCATTTTAATATTTCACTGAACACTAACACCAATTAATGTTCTGGAAGTGTATGATCAGTGGTTTCAATGTTCTAGCTTATCTTGTTTGACAGGTGACCTTTGACTTTGACAGGTGATCTTTGCCTTAGACAGGTGGTCTTTGACTTTGACAGGTGGTCTTTGACTTTGACAGGTGATCTTTGCCTTAGACATGTGATCTTTGACTTTGACAGGTGATCTTTGCCTTAGACAGGTGACCTTTGACTTGACAGGTGGTCTTGACTTTGACAGGTGATCTTTGCCTTAGACATGTGATCTTTGACTTTGACAGGTGATCTTTGCCTTAGACAGGTGACCTTTGACTTTGACAGGTGGTCTTTGACTTTGACAGGTGGTCTTTGACTTTGACAGGTGATCTTTGACTTTGACAGGTGGTCTTTGACTTTGACAGGTGACCTTTGACTGTGACAGGTGACCTTTGACTTTGACAGGTGATCTTTGCCTTAGACAGGTGGTCTTTGACTTCGACAGGTGAACTTTGACTTTGACAGGTGATCTTTGCCTTAGACAGGTGACCTTTGTCTTTGACAGGTGGTCTTTGACTTTGACAGGTGGTCTTTGACTTTGACAGGTGATCTTTGACTTTGACAGGTGGTCTTTGACTTTGACAGGTGGTCTTTGACTGTGACAGGTGACCTTTGACTGTGACAGGTGACCTTTGACTTTGACAGGTGGTCTTTGACTTTGACAGGTGGTCTTTGACTTTGACAGGTGATCTTTGACTTCGACAGGTGACCTTTGACTTTGACAGGTGGTCTTTGACTTTGACAGGTGACCTTTGACTTTGACAGTTGCTTTGGCTGTTGCCCAGTACATTTTTCAGATACAATTTTCCATCATCTCATCGTTTTTATTTTTTTTTTCTTTAAATACACAGGACAAGCTGTTACAATAAAACGATCTCTACTTGATAATTTCCAAAGAATTTGGCAAGCTGGCGAATTTAAAGTAATAAACTTTACCGGGAATTTACCAGCCGACGTAATACCTCCTTCCAGAATTACAACGCTGGAATTAGTGTCTGTGAAATCCAGCACATTTAAAATAAGATGGAAAGCTGTGGGTGACGATTTTGATATCGATGTCGGTAAGTAATAACATTATACACCAAAACATGGTTTAGGGATCTTTAAATAATCCGTTATAATAAGATAAGAAAAAAATATTGAAAAATACGAATAAAAAAATTATGAGTAAATAACATCATGTTGCCTTAAAGCTTACAGCACCTTTTTGAATATGGTCCATGATATTTGTAACTAATATTAATTTTTTCCTGTGAATGATGTTGTTTTTTGCCCTCTTTATATTAATGAGCTTTTATTTACTGGTCAACAGCTTCAAGTTACGATGTCAGGACCTCGACAGATTTCCATTTACTGAGGAACAATCCAGAAAGGGCAACTAGGTATACAAATAATGTACCATCACCAGGGCAACCAGGAACATGGCAGATGATGGAAATATCGTTATCCAGCCAACAAACAACTTACCTGGTTATCCGAGCATTAGATAGTGACAACAATATAGGTCAAACTTCAAACATTTTATCGTTGTCAATGGTTACCGACTCACAATGGTTACCTGTGACGAAATTATCATCAACAGATACCACTATAATTGTGATGTTAGTTGTAATATCTGTCTTACTTGTCGTTTTTATTGTCGGTGTTGTCATAGTAACCAAGAGACTGGTTGGGAATAAATCTGACATTGAAAAACAAAAACGAGTCGTGGAAAACAGAGAATCCGAAAGACGGGAACGAAGAGAAAGAAACAGAGATAGAAGAAATGACCAGAAACGATCACAACGTAAATACGAACGACAGGCAGCTAGAGCGTATCAGAATTATCAGAGGGATATGTACAATCATTATTATGGCGGATACTGGTATTGAAAATCATAGACAAAACACTTGATATTTACGATGTAGTTTATTTTTTGTTTCATGTTTGTTGCTTGTTATTATATGCAATACCTGTACAAATTCTGGAGTTTCATAATACACAATAAAGTCTCAATAAATGTTAAGCTTTTATTCCTCGTTCGCTTGTTTGTTTCATGTTTCTCTTCTCCGCTAATACATGTATGTTTTAATGCAAACATACCATTACATTTTTCATCTTTTATTTGATTCAGATCGCTAGATTGCTATCCTTTTGTTTGGTGAAAGGCTTGTACAATAATACTGCTCGAAAATTAAAATTGGATAGGTTAAGCCCGTTAAAAATTCTTGTTCCACAAACAGGCACCATTTTTTTCAGTGGGGACATTTTAAACTAAAGAGCCTAAATAACCAGACTATTGTTGTAAGATATAGAATTAGTTTTTTTTTTTAAATATACGATGCTCAACTCTCAACAATTATATCAGCACTTTTGTCTATACAAATGTTTCTATTTATTTGATCAAGAAACAATGTTGTATATAAAACCAGAGCTAGAGATCTATCATACATTTATCTTGTGCCTTGTTTGTATATATATTGCCCATAACAAGTCAGAAGTTTATAATCAGTGGTCTACCATACAATTATCTTGTGCCTTGTTTGTAAATATATTGCCCATAACAAGTCAGAAGTTTATAATCAGTGGTCTACCATACATTTATCTTGTGCCTTGTTTGTAAATATTTTGCCCATCACAAGTCGGGAGTTTATAATCAGTGGTCTACCATACATTTATCTTGTGCCTGTTTGTAAATATATTGCCATCACAATTCGGGAGTTATAATCCGTGGTCTACCATACATTTATCTTGTGCCTTGTTTGTAAATATATGCCCATCCACAAGTCGGGAGTTTATATCAGTGGTACCATACATTTATCTTGTGCCTGTTTGTAATATATTGCCATCACAAGTTCGGGAGTTATAATCAGTGGTCTACCATACATTTACTCTTGTGCCCTGTTTGTAAATATATTGCCCATCACAAGTCAGGAGTTTATAATCAGTGGTCTACCATACATTTATCTTGTGCCTGTTTGTAAATATATTGTCATCACAAGTCGGGAGTTTATAAATCAGTGGTCTACCATACATTTAGAGCGACTCGCCTAGTTACCAGTTTGAAACATCTTCATATAACCAAAGAACTCCTAATTCTGGGACTCCCAACTCTTGCCATACAGGCACAAAGAACCGACATGATCCAGACTTATAGAATAATACATCAGATTGACAAACTGCCCATACATAAATTCTTTAAAATGGATTTCCAGAAAATCACTAGGGGTAACAAGAAAAAAATTATAAAGGACTATTGCAGGTTGGACTGTAGAAAAAACTCATTTGCCAATAGGGTCATAAACGACTGGAATTCGCTATCTAATGATGCTATAGAGTCAGACGCATTGAATGCATTTAAATCTAAATTGAATGAAGAGTGGAGGAATAAAGAGTCGAAGTTTAATTCAGTTTGTCAATAAATTCTTCAAGTTTTCGGATTGTACATAGTCAGTATTTGAGTTAAGGTGCAAATACGTTACCATTTTCCAGGTATGAAACATTTTTAATTCGTATTTATCAGAAGGATACATATTAAAGCGCAATCGAGAATAAAATATCAAGAATTTAAGAAACATAAAATTAAAATTCCTTGTTTGTATATATATTGCCCATCACAAGTCAGGAGTTTATAATCAGTGGTCTACCATACATTTATCTTGTGCCTTGTTTGTAAATATATTGCCCATCACAAGTCAGGAGTTTATAATCAGTGGTCTACCATACATTTATCTTGTGCCTTGTTTGTAAATAAATTGCCCATCACAATGTCAGAGTTTATAATCAGTGGTCTACCATACATTTATCTTGTGCCTTGTTTGTAAATATATTGCCCATCACAAGTCAGGAGTTTATAATCAGTGGTCTACCATACATTTATCTTGTGCCTTGTTTGTTAATATATTGCCCATCACAAGTCGGGAGTTTATAATCAGTGGTCTACCATACATTTATCTTGTGCCTTGTTTGTAATATATTGCCCATCACATGTAAGGAGTTTATAATCAGTGGTCTACCATACATTTATCTTGTGCCTTGTTTGTAAATATATTGCCATCACAAGTCTGGAGTTTATAATCAGTGGTCTACCATACATTTATCTTGTGCCTTGTTTGTAAATATATTGCCATCACAAGTCTGGAGTTTATAATCAGTGGTCTACCATACATTTATCTTGTGCCTTGTTTGTAAATATATTGCCATCACAAGTCTGGAGTTTATAATCAGTGGTCTACCATACATTTATCTTGTGCCTTGTTTGTAAATATATTGCCCATCACAAGTCGGGAGTTTATAATCAGTGGTCTACCATACATTTATCTTGTGCCTTGTTTGTAAATATATTGCCCATCACATGTCAGAAGTTTATAATCAGTGGTCTACCACATATTTATCTTGTGCATTGTTTGTAAATATATTGCCCATCACAAGTCGGGAGTTTATAATCAGTGACTTTATAATGCCTTTATCTTTTGTCTGGTTTATATACAATATCCATCCAAAGTCAATAAGTTTTTAAATCGTTGGTCTCAATGTGTTTATATTCTACTAGTGTGATATTATCAGGTGATGATTACTGTTATGGCTTTAATCACTAAAAGTTAAAAAATCTAACAATATAATAATTAATTTCAAATGTTTATTTTAATTTTCACAATTAATTCAAACAATTTGTGCCTGATCAATAAAAACACAACAATCGATAAATTAACTTTAACACAACAAAAAATAAAGGCTTTGGACGTTATCATCAAAATAGCACCTAACACTGTTATGATTAATTTGTTCTCAAAAATACAACATACAATACCAGAACATATAGAAAACTAGGAACAATACAACATACAACACTAAAACAAAAACAAATGATTAGAACAATACAATAGGCAACACTAAATCATACAGAAAAACATAAGAACATGACATTCTAAAACGTATAGAAAAACATAGGAACAATATTAGTTACAGGTTAAGTTGATGACCTAATATGGTTTATACAGGGTCAAAGCCTGAGCCCAGATATGGATTTTACTGACCCTGTATAAACCATATTAGGTCACCAAATCACCCTTTAATGATTATATCTACTGATCACCCTTAAGAACCAATGAAAATGTATGTATAGTGACATAATACCCTGTTCATGCAACAGAAGAAGTTTTGTCAAACAAACCAATCCTACACATTTTATATATTTACAATTGCTATTATCTTTCTTTCTATGACTCTATTTCTCTTCTTTGTGGTCATATACTATGTACGCTGATGACCTTTCCGAACTTTCTGATGACGCGAAGGCTTATCAATGAAGGCCGTTGGGATATTCCATTTTGACGATGTGGAGGTTGGCAGTAAACTGACATATTAAAAAGGTGATTTTTAGGATATATCATCTGAAATTGAACTGAAATGGTTAAAGAAATTGTAAATATAAGAAATGACATTCTTTTTGTCAATGTTCATGCATTATGAACGACAGTCGGTTGTCGCAAAGCTGTTCATGCAATTTGCAACAGCCCACTGTCATTCATAAGGCATGAACACTGACAAAAAGAATGTAATGTCTTAAATAATCCAGAACAACATCCAACACTAAAACATACAGCAAAACATAAAACAATACAACATGACATAATTAAACACAATAAAACATGTAACCTTAAGACATGAGAACAATATACAGTAATAAACATGTAGTGTACAGTACATAATAAACTACTATTGTATTACTATCACTTAGGAAATATTACCCAATAAAAATTGTTCTCTGAATTGTTCATTATACCAAAGATCAATTAATCGGAACAATGAATATTTCACCCTATTGCTACTGTACCAAAAAGTCTTTAGCAAAAAACTGAGCCGAGCAGTGTTCAGGTAGTAATGGCTAAATTGTAGCAAGTTCAGGAGGCCATAGTCGACCATCTCTGAATGGGGATGAGGTGTTTTATTTACTTGCTTCTTACAGCCCTCTCTTTGTGATAGGGGACATTGACTGCATGTTACAGGCAAAAAATACCAGGTCAAATATTTCATCTAATGTATAATATAATGAGGTTACCACATTACCAGATGATGAAGTATTTTGATACAATACTGCATGTAACAGTCGAAATAAATAAAATAATTGTTCTTAATTATTTGATCTTAAGTTCAATATCACTGAGGTACCCTAATGCATTGTATAAACTTTATTACTTAAAAAAATTAAGAAATGAAGTGCAAATATCAATCAGCAATCTGCATCAATATTGGGGCCAGAAAATTTCTTTGGTCCCATGTTTAATTGAGGTTACCTCCCCTTTTCTTTTATAATGCTACTGCCTTATATTTGTCTGTTAAATGATAGCTGTTGTTTGTCACAGACAAATCTATACAAGTTTGATAAGGCTTAAACAACAAATCACACAAAGACCAAGAATGGACAATAAAATAAATAAGTAAAAAATAGACTCTACATCTGATAAATATAGACTCTATATTTCCTTTGTTGATCTGATGATCAATATCGATTTTACAAAACTGACATCCATACAAGTGTATACAAAATACAAAGCACTAATATCTATATATTAAATGTAATTAACACCTTGCAGTAATACAAAATTATTGTCATAATAAAAAATAAAAAATATTATTTAATAAATAAATACATCATTTCACTGGAATTGTTGTAAAATAAAATTTACCAAAAACATAATTTATTGTAAATAAAGTTCTGAACACAATCTGCATTAATTACTTAATATGTATATTACTTTGAGGTAAAAACTGGGAATCAAAATGGATTCAATTTGACAAAATAAATATAAACCAAACATATGGATTAATTATTGGGATTTTCATTAGGGTTTGTTGTCAGTTTTTATTACAATAGTGGTAACACATAACAATTATATTCAGAAGATTTATTTTTGCTATCATTGCTGTGTTTCCACAACAATAGAACTGCTGTTATATATAAAACATTTAATAGCAAGTAAAGTGTTCTTTATTCTAAACAAAAAATAAATAAATAAATAAATAAATAAATAAACCTAAGCATCATCAAATGACAAAAATAAAGTATTATACTTAAATATGATATTTAACTAGCAAAAATGCATACACAAACAGAATGCTGGTGGGGAATGTATTTGATATGTGGTAAATGAAGATTTGAGGAATGTGGTAAATAGAGATTTAAGAAATAAGGTAAATGAAGATTTGAGGAATGTGGTAACCAAAGATTTAAGAAATAAGGTAAATGAAGATTTGAGGAATGTGGTAACCAAAGATTTAAGGAATAAGGTAAATGAAGATTTGAGGAATGTGGTAAAACATTTTATGGATATCTTACAATAATATAATATATATTACCTTTGGAACCATATAAAGGTATTAAATGTGCTTATCAAACAACCTATAATGTAGGGCTCGCATCACTAATAACAGAGAGAACATATTATGGTAAATAAACTTAAGTGTAGGGGTCACATCACTTATGACAGAGAGTGTACTTAATATGTAAATAAACTTAAATGTAAGGGGCAAATCACTTAAAGATATTTCCTAGAGAGTGTGCAAGTCACATGATAAATGAGATCAAAATTGTGTTACCTATTACTAAACCATATAAAAATTGCACTTAAAAGTAAAAATTATTTTAAAAACAGACAACCAAAGCTACGTTTATCCTTCAAGTAAAAGTACCTCAAAGTTGTACACAAAAATATACTTACATAAATATACAATGTAACTGTCTGAATTAATCACAACATAAACATATTTATATATACATGTAATTATTTACTGAACATACCATATAAAATCTGAATTCTTTGGTCATAGTCTTTTATATAGTGAATGATGAAGAAATTTTCAGCACAAACTGAGGATGAAGATGGTTATCTCATAGTTTTTACTGTTTCACATACAAGATAAGTTTATAACCACCACATTATACAGTAGATACAAACAATGTCAAGCTGTCTAACCACAACAAAATGTATTTCATAGTATCAGAACACAGACAAACAACATTATAATGTTTGGCTGATTTTGACCATTAAAATGCTTATGTTATATTTTATTAGTGATTACACATTTGTCCTAAAATACTCTCAACTTTGACAACTCAGAATTTATGGGACTTAATGTTTACTTTTAGCTTTTCAAGTATTTTTAACTGTCCTTCGAAGCTATCTTGGTGTTCTGAACTATCTTGGTAGTCCGAGTTCTCAAGTGTTCGACTTATCTGGGTGTTCTGAACTATCTTTATGCTCTTGAGTTCTCAAGATGCTTTGATCCATCTGGGTGTTCTGAACTATCTTGGTGCTCTCGAGTTCTCAAGATGCTTTGATCTTTCTAGGTGTTCTGAACTATCTTGGTGCTCTTGAGTTCTCAAGATGCTTTGACCTATCTGGGTGTTCTGAACTATCTTGGTGCTCTTGAGTTCTCAAGATGCTTTGACCTATCTGGGTGTTCTGAACTATCTTGGTGCTCTTGAGTTCTCAAGATGCTTTGACCTATCTGGGTGTTCTGAACTATCTTGGTGCTCTTGAGTTCTCAAGATGCTTTGACCTATCTGGGTGTTCTGAACTGTCTTGGTGCTCTTGAGTTCTCAAGATGCTTTGATCTGGGTGTTCTGAACTATCTTGGTGCTCTTGAGTTCTCAAGATGCTTTGACCTATTAGGGTGTTCTGAACTATCTTGGTGCTCAGAGTTGAAAACAAAGAAAAAGTTTACGGAAACAAATAGTGACAAAGAATTATCTAATGTACTTGACAAAAGTATATTTCGAGTTACAAAACATTTCCTATACCTTTATGTGAAAAAATAAATATTACTTAAATACATATGATAGTATGATGTAAATATACTGCCTTTTATTAAACAATGCTATACTTTTGATATTTTTCTATGGTATGTTTTGTAAAATTACATGTTAAAATTCTGATAAAAAAATGCATTCAAAATTTGAGCAATAATTGTAATATTTCTACTCAAAATTACAAACACCTTAAAAAGTAACAATAAATGAACAACATAATTAATTAAAAAAAAACCAACAAATTCTCTAACTAACTTTAAAATTAATTGTAGAATTTATCAATCTACTGATTCAATATCACTACCTTCTACTTGTTCATTTTATTGTGGATAAAATTTATTAAATTTTCATTCCTAACTTCTAATACCTTGAGTGTAACTGATTTTTTGACTATATCAAAACAGCTGGATTCCAATGAAGAAGTGAAAAAGTGCAAACTTTGAAATAAATCAAGTTGAGTTATGGAAGGGACTTAACTGCTAGCACTGTTGATAAGTAACCTTCTGAGTGGAGCAGGTTCTATCTTGTGCCAGGCACTTGGCAGAATGCTAACACCATTCACAACTGTGAAAGGAGCAGGTGCTAGTTAACTTCTAACTGGATAAGGTGATAGCACTAGTCTAACTAGAGAAAATGCAAAAAACATACTTAGCTTAGTGATTATTAGCACTGCTAACAAGTACATTGTCTGAATAGAACAGACTGGAACAGATGTTAACACTTATCAAATGGGATGCTAACATTGTTAAAATGTTAATAGTCTAAATACATCAAAAGCTAGCACTGTGCATAAGTTACCTTATGAAAGGATAAAAAACTTGTTAGGACTTGTCTGGCTAAAAGCAAGTAGTAGCTCCTACGTAGCAGGCACTACAAGTTATTTATTGCCTAGACAGAGAAGTTGCTAGTGCTATGGATAAGTTATATCCTGACTGGTGTTTGCACTTGTCTGACTTGACCGAGTGCTACACTTACTTATCAGGCACCTGCAGCACTGTTCACAACTGGCCCCAAAAAGCAGCTGCTAGCGTCCATTTGGAAAATTAACTTTTAACTGAAACAGATGTTAGCACTTGTCTGACTTGACCAAGTGCTAACACTTACTCATCAGGCACCTGCAGCACTGTTCACAACTGGCCCAAAAAAGCAGCTGCTGGCGTCCATTAGGAAAATTAACTTTTGACAGGAACAGATGTTAGCACTTGTCTGACTGAAGAATGTATTAGCTCTAATTTAGCAAGCCCTAAACTATCACAATTCAAGTGTCTATATGTAGCAGGTGCTAGCACCGAACATAAGTAAACTTTAAACGAAAGGTGTTATCACTTGTCTGACAAGAACAGGTGCTTTTTCTAACTTCATGAATAACTGCAATGTAATTAACTGATTTTAGTGTATGATAGCACTATATAGCCACATTACTGTAACACACTGGGTGTACATATACAATGTACACAAATTCTATAGGCAAATATACTAGTATATACCGGTAGATGTCATGAAAACTTAATATTAGTAAAATAAACACCTTAAAACAGCTGTAACCAGAAAACAGTAAGCTGTCATATAAAAGATATAAAATGTAATGTAAAATGGAATGTATATTTAAATTGTAGACCATGTTTATAAACATTCACACTTATCTATTTAAAGACCCCCAAAAACCCAATAAAAGTGTTTTTTATAAACAGTGAGCAGGAGACCTTTATTCAATAATGGCTTTTATGACAGGTATGAATGTGTGGAATAAATGTTAAATTTGTAACAAAAAATATTACATGTTGCAGTATGGCAAAGTACTTAGACAATCTGTTAATTAACCTTTTCATTTTTAAGGGGAATATTTTTTTACCACATTAAACAAAACTGACTATCAACTAGTACCATTTGAAGACAATTTTCAACATATTTGTCTAAAAATGTTGTGTAATAATTTTTATAAAAAATTAATTCATCAGAAACTCATATATCAAATTTCTTTTTTGTCCTGCCATCACTTATGTTTTTATTTCTAGTCCTTGAATAAATGACGGTGAATAAATATAATTTCTAAGGATTCAAACAATATTGTCATCTAATTCTGGGCTACTGATGGTTCTCAAAGTAAAGCTTTCTTCTGTAGCATTACTGTTAAAACTACATGTAGAACCAGATATTCTACGATCAGCATCTGGATCTTCAATATCAGCAACAGGAGTTACCTTATGACTTGGACGGAGTTTTACACTGACTAAGCTGCCTGTTCTTCTTGTTACCCATTCAGAAATAGACTCTTCTTTTGGTCTTTGTTGTAAAATCTGTGTGATACAAGCTCTCATTATCTTTGGTATTTCATACGGCTTTGGTTCATTTAGTAGAGTATCTCTAAATAAAGACAGTATTTTTGATGTCTCTATGGCTTTAACTTGATAACAAAGTTCTTCCAACTCAAGTCGTTCAAGCTGAGGCATTTCATAGGCTTTAGGAGCTGTACTGATTAACCAACTGTAATCTACACCTGTTTTACGACGTTTTTCTTCTTGGTCTTTTTCTCGTTGAATCTGTTCACATTCTTTTATATAATAGTCAACTTCACCCATAATAGCATCACAAACCAACATCTTCTCATCTCTCTCTGGTAACTTCTGTGAGTCTGACACCCAAGATTTCCACAAATACTTAAGTGCCATGATTTCAATGTCAAAGTTAATTATTACAAAATATTAAGAAAATGTGATTTCTTAATATACTTCATGTCCAGATTATCTGAAAAAATAAAAAGAATTTAAAGACAAATTATTATAAAATAAGTAATAAAATTATTTTTTTTATTGTTGCTGTCACTATTTGTATTCAAATGCTTTCAGTGAGCTTAGTAGCTAAGTTGGTAGGGGCACTGAACTATTGTGCTGTAATTCAAGCCCCTGTTGAGAGTGAACCTACATTTAACCAATCTTGTTACAGTATAATGTAAATGTCATTATGTATGTTTCACAAGCGGATTAAGTATAGAGTTATTTCTCTCTCTGTATATTTCTTGGTGGCATGATTATAACTTGTTTTGTAAATAAGATGGGTTCACATGTTTTTATCAGTTTGTTGGTACATAAGACAGAACAAGCACTGTTTTAATTTTTTCTTTGCATGTTTATCTTCAACAATAGTGACAAGTGTACAATGCAGATCAGAAACACTTGAACACTAATGCACCATATAAGTTGTGTTAAGATTAATCTTTGTGATTAAAGAAAATGGTCTCATCAAGAATGGCTGAAAAATGTGGATGTACAAAGGGATTTCAGTTACAAATGGATTTAAGTAAGCGAAAATTACCAAACTTAATTCAAGTTATTTGGATTTTCCATGAAAGCTTTCATAATTCACTGTCAAAAACATAGTGACTCAAACAGTAACTCATTTTCCAACATACCATTTTATGGAGTCATCTTGAATTCTACTCTTGTCCCATTCTCTCTTATGTTAACTTTTAATTTATATCATGATACATTTGTGTTCATATTATAGTTTTTTACCATTTCTATTTATACTGAATCGACTTATAAAATTTTCCAAGTAAAGTAAGTAAAAATTAATAAAATAGATTTAAAAACCAAGAAGTCCAACGTGAGGTGACATCATGATTACGTGATGTTCCAAAAAGCGTGGTAAACCGTGGCTCTCTGTCATTGATAATTATAAAGATTTGCTCATCAAAAGCAGTGTCTTCAATCGTGATGTTTGCTATTTATCAATAATGGCAAAAGAGATCTATGACAGATGGTGATGTTTTTTACCAGATCAGTTTCTTCACTGATCCAGGTTTTTCAAAAGAAAATCATAAAATCTTACCCTTTCCACTTATTTTGAGACTAAAAGAAAATACCGTTGTAACATATCTAATTAATTCGTTGACGTATTTATGTGTGTAAATGTAATAAGGTTGTGGTTACATCTTCGCTGAAAAAGTTGTTGACGGAAGTAGATATTTGACGTCAAACAAGAGAGGGAAATGTAAGATTGATTCTCATTGGACAATCACTGACATTCAACCTATCCATGAAAATGTTACAGAAAGTAAAGG
This sequence comes from Tegillarca granosa, assembly GCA_029721355.1. Lineage (NCBI taxonomy): Eukaryota > Metazoa > Mollusca > Bivalvia > Arcoida > Arcidae > Tegillarca > Tegillarca granosa. The sequence continues at coordinate 45,249,710 of CM056599.1, read as the reverse complement.
AAGTTCATTACTGGGTTGTGTGAGACTGACAATAACTAATTGACACAAATTTATGATTTACAAATAATTATGGCTCATTCTGGTGGACCTCAGAGTCATCAGCGACCAATTCAGCAAGACTGGGCTCATAGAGAATATATTGAAGTCATCACGGGTAGCATAAAGAAGATTTCCGACTTTCTTAACTCATTTGGTAATTTTTATTTTCTAAAGAGAAAAAGGATAAATCGTTTTTAATACAGAGACACTGTCACTGATTTAATTTGTTTGTAATGAAATGTAAAGCTGTGTAATTAAAGGAATGGACAATCTGTGAATAAGTTATTTCTAATCTTTTTTCAAAGTACGAAGTTGTTTGAACAGTTTCTAAAAATATCAGTCTAATATTACAGATGCCTTTGTAACAGGAAGGAAAAAAAATGCAGGGAACAGGGATTGAACCCTAGACCTCCCACACTATACACAAATGCTATACCAAATGAGCTACCCAGACTGCTACCTTGTTATCTTGTTATTAATGGATTCCTCCATGGTTCTATGGAAAGACTCGCCTACATTCCCTCCATTGGACCTTTTATGATGGATTACACACACACACACACACACACACACACACACACACACCACATGTATATTGTATATACCCTTAGACTTGCTTTTCTAATTCAAACAATCTACTTCAATTTTTTATTCTACAAAATAAATAATGTTAATAAATTACCGGTAAATTCTGTTGACCTTTGTTTCTTGTTACCATAAAGTTGTTGGCACTTCATGTAGCTTGAGATTTGAGACACCTTTTATTGGAGGAAACAGTATTGTAGTGTTATGTATAAAATTGAATAATTTTTGTTTTATATTCTGTAGATACATCATGTAGATCAAGACTAGCAACACTGAATGACAAACTTACTCAATTAGAAAAGAGAGTTGAATATATTGAGGCAAGGGTATGTATAAACAACAGTTTGCATTGACTTTTTAACAGATAAGTTCATTTACATTCAAAGTGTTATTTTGACTAAAATTAGGTCACTTCCAGTGTTTGTTATTTTTTATTGTCATTACCGTAATTATTATTATTATTTTTGGTGGTGTTGTTGTTAGATTAATACTTAATCATATAGAACATATAGATGAGACCTAATTAATCACTTTTCTTCCATATTGCCAACAGAAATGGTACTTGAATATATAGTGGTGATATACTTCACTCCTATGTACTGGTATTCAGTATCCACTGTTAGTTTGAAGATTTTAACTTTAACTTTAACTTAATCACTAGAATGGACTATGGTATAAGATAATTAGAATGTCTCTTTCTTTCAGATTTATTGTTTAGACAGTAAGACAAGTCAGTACTTGATCAGTTTACTCTTGTTTGATGAAATATTGCTATTTTTCAATACTACATTGATTAAACTACAATTTTGTTCTCTTTTTTTCAGGTTACAAAAGGGGAGACATTATCCTAGCAGCTGTATATTGTTTTATCCATAAAGAACAGTGATCTGTAATACATTACACATGTTTACTGAATTTTATTGTCTTGGTGAGACAAAAATATAGACAATGGTCACTGTGGTAAATTTGTTGTAACATTGTGTAGATGACTTAAGAAGATTGGTACTAGTATATACAAGACGATATGATGCTACAAAACATAAGCTTGGTTGTATTACCTTGTCATGAGCTTTTAATTGTGATTCCTAATGACTCCTCAAAGTGACCACATTAAGTTCTAAATTAAAATAGACAGGACTTTTTACTTCAGTGTGCATTTGGTTACAACACTCTGATTTTAACAAGAATGACACTGAGACTGAATTTAGAACTCTGACAGGTTCTAAATTAATGATAAAAAAATGAAAATAAGAAGTACATTTTATCCAGCTTATCATTATCATGCAAAAATTTATCAAATCACAGTTTGGTTGTTGAAGTGAAAAATTCATGACTTATGTCCCCTTAGATCACTGGGGTAAATTAATTCATCTTTATTAACTTTCTGGATTAAATATTAGTTTTTTTCTTTTTGTGTATATCAGCAAGTACAGTTATATGGTCTATTTTAATCAGTCTTTCAGGCACAGACTACCTTAGTTAAATCTACCATATAGAATATGTAAATAAAATATTTTAAAAGCAAAACTCACATTGTAAATCAAAATTTTCTTTGCAGAAAAAAAAACTTTTAACTAGATAGATATTTCATGGAAATTTGGTTAGATTTAACTCAACATTTTATACTGTGTATATATAATTTTCTCATTCCATTGTAAATTTAATACATTTTTAGTCATACCATTTGATAAATAAATAACATCCATGCTGTAACTAGATACCTGTCTTTTAGTATTTTTTCCCCTTTCAAATAAATCCCTGTCAATTTTATACCTCAAACTACCATATCTTTTTATTCAGAGAACTAAAGTAACTTAGTAAGAGTGTACACTTCATATGTGGGGGGGGGGGGGGGGGGTTTCAAACCCCAGTCGGGTCTGACTTAGACTTGAAAATAGGTAGTGACTGTTCTTTAGCCAAGCACTTAGCATTTAGAAATGAATGTCATAGGGTCCTTTGGATGAGACCTTAAAAATCAATGCTCCATTTCACAGCAGGCTTGGCATGTTAAAGAACCCTCCCCACACATTGCCCTAAGCACACTGCAAAGGCAAAAATTTCTACCAATTTTCCTATCGCTGGTGATGTCTCAATATGAGTGAAATATTCTTGACTGGGACTTAAAACGCCATCAAATCAATCAATCAATTCTTTTTTCAAAATCGTGTATAGTGAATTATTTCTCCATGAAAAATAATGTGACAAAGTGTTCCAAATACTATTTTAGTGGGTATAATGAAATGAAGGAATGAACTTTGTAACCATTGCTTTGTCTATTTTATTAATATCACATTACAGTCAATTTTAGTAATACAAATCTAACTTTTTTGAAGAATGATTTTTTTCTGAAATGAAAAAAGTTTTATAGCTTGCTTTTCTGTAGTGAAAAAGGGTGCCATGTACCACTTGCATGACTGGTATTGTCTGGTTTATGTTTTTTTATGTGAAACACTGGAATGCAGAATTGTGTATGTCTATATGCAGTACAGAGAGCTTTTGTCATACCCCTGGAGGTTATGTGAGCATTAGCATCCATTGTTATTTAATGGACTCTTTTCTTCTTACACTGAAAAGTCATTTATGTATTATTAGGTTTGATATACATAGATGTTGGCTTTCCTAGTGATTCAACATATAGCAATGATTTTCAAAGTAAATCTATGTAGTGGGATCTTTGAAGAAAAAAGAAAAAAAGGGTCTTAAAATTGAACTCAACGGACATGCCACAAAATGTTCTCGAAAACTTTTATCTTTTCTGATTTGATTGGAGATGTTTATCCACTAATTAAAGAGATTTAATAAATTGTCTATTTTATAATTAAGTGTACATGTCTCTTAACTGAATCTTTATCATCTGACAGTGTCACTGTGTCATTACACCTGGAAGGCAACTGGCTTAAACTGTGTGTGATTTCCATCTTTACTCAAAGACTTAAAGCTTTGTAGCATGTAGAACTTCAGCTGCAGATCATCAACCAAAAGGAACCTATATATAAACATCACCTGTCTATAAAGTCCATATGTCTTAGGTCCTATGGGATGTCTTTATATACATGTTCTACTGTAAATTCAAATCTCACCAATCTGATAGCTATGTCGGTGCTTATTCAAGTTTTGGAATACAAATACTATCGAGGAAAGTAATAAACATACTTGTGGGAAACTGCATGTGCCTCATAAAAGAATAAAATAATTAAATGAACACTCTAATAACAGATGCAAGGTATTGTATAATTGTGTACTGCATTCCAGTTGAGATTTTCTCCCTCACATTAAGGGATTCAGTTCCAGGATACTTAAGAATATCACCACCATTTGTTAAGCTGAGTCACACAATTTCTCACTGTACAAGGTTTTACCCAAGTGGGTTTTGAATTGTGCCTGTAATCCACAAGCTTGTGATTAAAACCACCAAGCCCTGAATAACATGAAGAGATTGATGGGGATTTTTTTCCTATTAAAGAATACATTGTTTATTATTCGAAAGATACCACAACACTAGAAACAGTTTTAAAAGTTTTATTTGTAAAATTATTGATATGTAGAAATGATGACCAATGTAGCATCTAACTTTTATACACAAAACAAAAAACTTCTCAAAATCTGCTAATCTGAGGACCCAAAATATAAATAAATAAAAACATTAGATACAATGTTTATAATTTAGTCTAAAAACTCAATAAAATATTAGCCAAACAGGTAAATAAAACATTGCTAAGAAATAAATATATAGTTTCTATGTAAAAGAAATAAATAAACTGAGACATTGTAATCAACACTAAATACTAGCATGGACGGAAAAATTACGATTAGAATAAACATACATGAAAAGTATACGGAACAAAATATCCAAAATTACCAACATAATAAACCTAAAGGAAACAGCAAGGACGGAATAAATATCCAAAAACATCAACAGAATAAAACCTACAGGAAAAGCATGGACGGAACAAAACATCCAAAAATATCAACAGAATAGACCTAAAGGAAATGGCAAGGACGGAATAAAACATGAAAGTTAAATTTCAAACAAAAACAAAGAAACATTTACATGAAATAATAATATCTGTATGGCATGTGGTCTATAATACTTAGATGTTGATGAACAACAAATAGTGATGTAAAATCAATCACATAATCAAAGTCACTAAACCCAAATTACTGCTAGTATACATTGATATTTAAACAGACTTTGTCAACGAGAAAAGGTTCTGAATATTTAAATAGGCCATCTTTTGATTTAAGGAATAGAAAGACAATTAGGTTTATAGATCAAGATAAGGGGAGGGTTATTGAATACTATAGGTAACTTGATTGGAAATAAATATCAAAACTTTTCTTGTAGAAATAAGATAAATTTCCAGTAAATATTTTACTGTAACAACAACAAAAAATAATTAAAAGTTGGTATTTCTACAGTTTTAAAAAAAACCCAAAAAAACCTTGGACTTTTGGAACATTTCTATTGAAAATATCAAAGGAATCTATTGTTTAAAAACCGTTCTAGTTCTACTAATAATTTAAGTGAAACTATCACTTGTTGCATAAATATTTGAATGAAAACCCAAGATCTTCATTTACAGAAAATTCTTATAATATTACATTTTTCATTGTTTGCTCATTTAAATGTTTAGAAAAAATACAAGTATTTAAAAAAGTTTGAAACAACTAGTAGATATAAAGACCCTTAACTATTTTGATTTTAATGTATAAAATACTTTTTAAATTTCAATATAAATATGTATGAACTGGTTAATATTTTAAACATTTTTACACATTTATACAAATATACAAATGATATTTATTATCACAGTCTGGCTGCACAAAAGTAAACAATTATACGATAACAACAAATACTAATATACAAACAAATCAACAGTACCCTAAACCAGTATCTTAATTCTGTTTATAGTACATCAGTCTCCACATTATTATTAACATTTATATGTCTCCGTAAATAAAGATATATCGTACTACAAAATTAGTCTTATTTCTGTTTATAGTACATTAATCTCTGCAATTAAAGATATATTACCGGTATACGACAAAATGTTTTAAGTACTGGGACTATTGGTTAGCGATATAAATGTAAAAACAAACAAAAATAGCGACATTAAAAACTGGACTTTAACAGCAACATTAAAATTCAATATTGGTGTATTATCTTCAGGTTGTGTAAAAGAGCCTGGTATTCTAGAATTACATGTAACTAACAAAACAAGAATATCTGCCTGCAGGGATCGAAAGCTCGCCTACTTAGTGACGTTAAGGACCAATAATTTGTCTTTGGCCTGTCATTATCTGAATATATATCTCTATGTTGTATTAATTTTTACACTGCAGCACTACAGTCAAAATTGGGATAAATAACAAACACAACACAGCCGTTATTTGAACTTACAAACACCAAAATTTCCTTTAAACAACTACATATATGTTATCACAGATTGACAAAGAAATTCTTAATTTAAAAAGCTTTAATGTTTTATGCACTAAATTAATTTAAAAAATCAACAAATTCAAAATAACTAAAAAATTCTAAATCTAAGGTCTGTTAAGACAACATGGACGTTTGTTCATGTCTAAAAACCATAAATATATATTTTCTTTTTCACTGCACATAATATAAACATTTCACCTCCTGCTTCATTAAATTCCATTCTTTATGTTATACTAGTATATATCACAGTATTTATCACACTCACATGGTATTTAAAACCATTTCTTGCACCACCATTCTATATCACATGTATCCCAATGTCTACATTGACAGTATATTATGACTTCATTTTGAGTTAGCCCAGTCTTGGACCACCACTCTGAGGCCTCAGTAACTTATTCAAAACTTTTGGTGAAGGCACAACTTTTTGCATGTAAGGACTTGTAAGTAGTTGGACATATGTGGAAGCAGAGTATGGTCGTTGATTTACGGTAATTTTCGATGCTTTCTTCTTCCTCCTAGGACTTTGTTTTCTTGGTAGGAAGAGTCTCTCGACTGTCTGTTCATCAGCATATTTATGTTGGTCTTGCAGTGATATGTGATTTGGACTCTCTGGTCTTCTTTCCTTTGGTGATGCTGATTTCATTGTTGCACTTCTGGTAGGTGTGTCATGAACAATTTTCAAAACCGGTTCTAAAAAAGAAAAGATGATTTTGTAATCAATATGCCCAAATTTGATGAAAAGTGTCAGCTAAAATATCAGCAAAGAAATGGAAAAATATTTAAGACAGTGAGCTGTGTAAAAACTCTGCACTTTTTAGCTTAGAAATATCCTACACAGCAGCAGTTTGGGGCTAATAAAATATATTTCTTTAAAAATCAAGACACAAAAGATGATAAAACCTCTCAGAAAAAAAGATGAAAGACCAATGCTAAATAGATAGGATTCTTGATATAAATGCTATAAAGTGCTACAAATTTATTTTATTTCTATGAACTAGTAGCAAAATGCTGAAATGATAGTATCCCGAATGTTTAAAATTCATAAATGAAGAGTTGAAGTAGACCAAGAAAACATATGTAAATGCTGTGTCTCCTTGAATCAACTGATTGCAGTTAAGTTCAAAAAGAAAATACAGGTCAAAGTGTAAGTCCAATATGTAAATACATGTATATAAATGTTTGTAGCTTACCTATAAGTTCATCTTCTACATTTGTGTCATTTTTACAACAATCACATTTAAACACAGGACAAGGTAAACCTAGAACCTCGGCAAACGTATGTCTCATAAAGGCAGCGAAGGATGCGTAGTCGAAAGCACTGTATCGTCCATGCCACGAAATGTAACCTGTAAAATAAATAATGAAGTAATTTACTTTATACATATCTTAATAAGGATGCATAATCTTTGTCATGATATGTTACCTGTTAAATAAATAATGTTCTGTAATATACTATATAGATAAATTTTATAAGGATATAAGGGTGCAGAGTCCATGTCAATATACATAAGTTGTAAAAACCAAAGACAATCAGTGTTATAGCTACTGGTGCATGTATTGTTTTGTTGTTGGTAGATTTGGTTCTTGCTAAGACCAGCTAGTCATTTATCTACAATTTAACAATTTACATTTAGCTCTTTCTAAGTATTGTTTCTAATCAAGAATAATCACTTTTAATAATGCCAGTAAAAACAATTGTGCAGGATTAACCTTTATGTAGCTGTAACTCCAGTATTGTGGTATGTTGTACTTGTATCGTATTTTTATTAAGAGTTTCTATGAAATGTTGACAGCAAAGGCCTCTGAAACACACACACACACACACATGCACACACACACACACACACACACACACACACATTTTGTACCTAGTAGTTAGTACTACTTACCATCTTGATGTAAGAACAAGAATGTAGGTACACCAGCTATACCCAGTAATTCTGTCAAGTCCATGTACTTTTCATCATCTATGTCTGGCCTCTTTGTAGGGCCTACAAATTAACAAAATTTCAGATTAACAAACGATTTTTTATTCTAAAACTGTAACCATAATAAATCTTTAGGACTTTAAAGTTGAGAATGAAACAGATTCAAACACAGATCCTTGTTACTGATTTTATCTTTTGACAATTAAAAAGAGTACATCAGACATCTGTTTCTTTTTAACATCCCTTTACATACTAGGGTGACAACAAGCTTCTCCGGATTTTTTCCCACTTGCCACTTATGTAAAATATTGCAAATGTCAGGTCGGGATAACTGACCAAATATTTATCAACTTGTCTTTTACATTACTTGTATCGAAGGTTATGCAAGGTTAAATTTTTTAAAAAGATGGTGACTGACACTAATCATGTTAAAGTTTCCAGTTCCTACCCTTTGACACACATGTTGTAAACCATGCTGTAACTGAAGCTGATAAACAGCCAATTATTTCTCAGTGAAGAAGAGGTGATGATGTAAGGCTACACATTTTACCTGCTGTAGTGTTCTTCCATCTCCCATTGGTTGCCTCATGGATAGCTGAAGCACATTGACTAGTACAGTGCCAGATAATACAGGTCTTCTCGCCAGCCATTGGATGTTATATCATGGATTAACTGTTTTCTGTCATTTGCTACAGTTGCATTTACTCCACAAGTAACAGCAATGAAGTTATACTGAAAAAAATAAAAAAAATAATTCTTGGTTAATCATGGTTAAGAAAATTCCATCATTTGTCATACCTGTTGATAAAAGCTAAAGTAGCATCAATGAGCAGGTGCCCTATTTATATTTACTATACATTAAATTTTTATAGTTCAGAAGTTCAATTATAGTGCCAATTTATTTATTGGCAAGTTGAATGGCAAAGAGAGAGAGAGAGAGTCCAAAATTTTTTTATGATAATACAGAACGATAAAAAAGAATGAATTACTTGAGTTGAGTAATAGTGTTTCACACTTATATAGGTGATCAATTCTGAGACAGAGGAAATTGGAATGGCCAGAGAAAATCACAGACCTTAAGCAAAGGAAATGCCAATTTTTTTCAGATTAGAATCTGCCAAAGTGGACTTCAAATCTTGATAGTAAGAGGCAGTTGATCTGTAAGTGCAAAGTTAGACCACTAGGTCAATGAGATCCCTAAAAGAATAAACAAATCATACCTCTGAAGCTGTTTCTCTGGCAAATCTGGCAAAGTTTGCCATCGATTTCTGGGATGCAATACACCTGGTAAAATACAGAAACATAACATTAGACAAATGATGACATAATTCAAATGTTTAAGAATATTCCATGAAAGGTTTTTACTGTTCTATTTTAAAAAGTATACTAATGACTAATGTTTCCTAAAAAACTTTTGTTAAAAATGAATAAATTGTTTACTGGCATGAATTAATAAGACTTTATTTTCAATTTTATGTCATTACATGTATGGTAATTAAACCAATACAAACATATTGAATTCTGAGGCTAACTCATAAGTAATTTTTTTATATTATAAATAATGAGTAAACAAGTACTCACCATGGAGTCCAGAACAGAATAGCGGTAGCAAACTGTTTATTATGTGTTCCTAATAGTGGTTTATATTCTCCATCAAACACATCCAACAAACTACACGGATGGAGGTGGAACTTTACGTTTTAGTAAGCCCTGATTGGCTAATTTCTTTGCCAACTGTCTTTCATAGGCAATAGAGTCTTGATACTGACAACAGCCTTGATGTGGCCACCTGAAAAAAGTTAAGCGATTTAAAATATACTCAACAAAAGACAGACAAGGAAAAATATATAACTGTTTTAAATAAGAAATCTTTTTTAAAAAATTTAATGCTTATTTCAAACATTCTTTTAATCATTATGGTTCTTTTTATTTAACAGTAACTTTGTTAGATGAGACAATTTTTTAAAATTTAAACACAACTGAAAATATTCTGTGGCCAATTCTCTGTTTTCTAATGAATTTAACAGTTTAACACTTCACGCTGATGTACATGATCTTGTTGAGAATACTACTAAATGACAAAAGATCTTTGTTACTTAATATACTGTGCTAAAACTTAAAAATCTGATCCTTGTTCAATTCTGATTTCAACAAAACCAATTTCATTAGTTTTGAATCTCTAAAGAAACAGGCAGTATGGACTGTAATAAGGAAAATTGTGCATTGTTCTGCAAAAAATTTAATTTGAATACTCACATAACATCTTTTCCATGAATGCTGTGATAACAGTAAAATGAGAAGGGACGGAATATATTCTGAGTTGAGTTCTACCACATTGGACTCTTCACTGGCACCTTGTGGTTTGTCTGTCAGTGACAACATCGACAATTTATAAACTGGTTGCTGCATACCAAGCTGTAAAAAACAAAATACAGCAAACATACATTTTTGTCTACAAATATTTTTACTTGTCTTCTGTGGATTTCCCTCCAGTGCTTTTGGCACCTTAGTGTCAAGTAACAACAGATTTACATATGTATGAGAATACACCTATATACAACATGGATATTAGAAATGGTAACATTTATTTAAGTATAATGGTGGAAGAGAGATGTCCTTGCAAAATTCTGGCATTTTCTATTTTCAGCATCTCAGTTACTTTGTCATAACAAAAAAAACAAAAACAAAAAAAACTGTAACATGTAAACGGTCATCCAGAAAATGTTGATAGCATTATAAAATTAAGTTTACCTTTATTCTAACAGTATTTATCCCATCATGCATTGGACTGCCATATTGTTTCCCGTCTATTAAAACACGGTATCCAGAAACATCAATGCCAGATTTAGACTGTGGACATGCCCAACTGACATGTGCTATCAGTTGACCTGAAAGAAAAATGATAAAAACATCAGTAAAATCAAAGAAGCAAGAATATAAAAATAACTTGAGTTACAATCTTTGTAAAAACTTTACACATGATATAAACTATCAAAAACATGACTAAATGAGTGGTCTCTATTGACAGGTTCATGTACCATTTTAGACCAAAAATACATGTAGTGGTCTTTTATCACATCAGACAGGTGGACTTTATATAAAAGGTTATTATATGGGGATACCCCATAATTGTTGATAATGACAGGTGATTTTAATATGAGGTGAACTCTATAACAAGTCATACTAAACATCTGACCCAAAGCTATGAAGGTGGGAATGATTGGTGTAACGCAAGCGGAGCTGATTATAATACTGTCAAACTTCGCAAGTATATTTTTTGCTGTCTTGCTGTAATGTCAACACCCGTAGTAGTGATCAAAGTTTAACCAAAACAAATTCTGATGAACAAAGCAAACTCAAAAGTACTTTAATGATAAAGTCTATCAGAATCTCCGAATTTCTGAATTTGAAGGAAATGCTTGAGAAAACCTATTCTGACAGTTAAGCATGTATTTAAACCTGCTGTTAACTGCCCCTGTCCTCAACCAGGCTTCTGTATGGTGACCTAAGTCTTCTTATATTAAACAACAATTAAAAGATCATTCCAACAATGAAGACTTTACACAAACACCTTTACACACAACAGCAGCAACAACAACAACAACACTATTGATGATGACAACAACAGTATACATGTACTATGATTTTAACACAAGAATCAATGCTGGTTGCATTGCTGAACAACAGAAAATTTAATAGAGCAATATTAAGAAATTACAGTTAAACCTGTATTTTAAGACAAGTCATATAATCGAAAAGGAGGATTTAATAGACAGTTGGTCTTTATATGGAGGTATGTTATAGCTAAAATATAAAGTAACAGGGCCCTTAAACCTGGGTCTTAATAAACAAATGATCTTTATATAAAGATTACTATAAAGTACCGGTAAGTAATACTATACAATAGATTTTTTGTCTTAGTGCATAATAACTTAGTGCATAATAAAGTGAGTGAATTTAGAAACTTAAAGTGTGATATTTTTATTCTAAACTTGATCAATATCCTAACTAATAAGCAGTAAGAATAAATCCCCAGGTTATCACATAAATCTACTAAATTAAAGTAGGAAGTGTGTGCTACGGTTATGATAGGTTAAAGTCTTATGAACATTCTTATTCTTTATTATTTTAATATAACAATCACATGGAAATATGTGGCTAACCAAAGGTTATATCTATTAATCATAGCAAGTCATTTTTTTTCAAACTGTGTTACAATATTAATGGATATAATTTAAAGAACAACTTCCAAATGAAGTTATCTCCCTTTGAAACATTTACATAATGGTTCTATCAGTTTTATTCTTAAGTAATTTTGTTTTCTTGTAAAACATTTTTTTGTAATAAATATGGATATCTATAAAACAATTTAAATTTAAAGAAACATAATGGACATGATATACTGCATTATATATAATAAATGTTGATTATAAAAATTTCAGAATTGTCATAGGCAATTTTATAAGCTCAACAGAGCTTATGTTAATTGTTATGTGCATGTATCGACTTTAAATAAAATTTATTTGATTTCATTTGATTTATTTGATTTTATCTATATCAAAAAATGTTTTAAATGGGACTGATTTGGCACAAAAAACCACCAGGACCCTGCTATCAACAACCATTTGTTTTGAATTCATTAGTGATTAGGTGTTTCATGAAAATGATATGCTTATTGTCATCATTTATATGAAAATAATGCAATTTTGACAGGAATTGTTGCTGATTTTGTTATACAATTATTGGTTCTGCAGAAGCCTTCGTCCTGAAAATCAGAGGATGTCTTAGAGTCTTTCTACATCTAACTACACTAGGTAATAATAAGTATGACTTATATTAAATAAGAAGGAAATCACAGATTTAGATTTACAATAAGAACTGGAATCTAGATATTTACCATCTTTAGGAACTGCAAACAAAATTTAAAGTCAAACAATGATTAGTTTGTGCAAAAGTTTAAAACAAATCACATTGTTAAACAAAAGCATAATTGTTATGACTTTTACTGATTATGATACCAGATTTTATCTCTCAGTTTCTAAATGCAAACAAACCTTATAATAAGGATTTTCTGTGTACAAAAAAGCACAATAACATTAAGTGTGTGAATATACAAAATACAAAAGCAGACTGTTAAAGTATATACCAATGATGTTAACAGGAATCACCTAGGTGTGACACAATATTCATAGGTGTTTTAGAACTACAATTTCCATCTATAGCTGTGAATAGCTTCAATAATGCTGATGGAACTTTTAACAAAAACTCACTCATCCACACAGCTAAGGATTACTATAAGTATTCAATTTAAAAAAAAAATGACCTCATTCTGAAAATTTTCAAAAGAACACTTTCCATAGTAGAAACAATAATTTCTCACATGGACATATGTGAAAATCAAGGTGAACTTATTTTTGTGATAAGTGAAAAATTCTGTGTATAATATCCAGTCAAAAAGAATTTAGTGATAAAAAAATGTGGAATAAAAACTGTGGTTGTGATTACATAATAGTTATTACCTGTAACATTATTTTTATATTACCTGTAAAAATAACCCGTTTTATATTACCTGAAAATACAATGTATTACCTCAAATTTTTATTAATGCATTACCTGTAAAGTGATTCAGAGCTGAGAAGCAAGCTTCGAGAAGATCTTCTACCCTGGTTAATGTGTGAGCTCCTTCTATCACATCTTTATTCTTCTCTGCTCTCAATGGATGGGTCAGGGCACCAATCTCTTTAAGTTTATGGCCAACTAATCTTATTAATCTGCATAATAAACAATAATAACTTCATAAATGTTAATTTGCATAATAATATAAGATACATGTACTATGAAATATTCCCAATACTTTATAAATTTACAAACAAATTAACGCTGTGTTATATTCTGATATATGTACAAATAGAAAACAATTAAATGAAAAAATAGTTCAAAACATAATATTTCCTATTCATATCTTTATTTTCAATAGAGTCTATGTGCTCTTTTAAAATTTTTATTTTGTGCTCTATTTCCTTAAAAACTGCTTGAAATAACATAAGGTGACCACCTATTTTTGTGATATCTGACCTTTCTTTTTGTGATTAGGGTTAATTCAACATGAATAAAAAAAAAATAAAACTCTGCTAGTCAGATTCATCTGTAATAACTAGCTTTAATCAACTAGTTTAAAATTTTACTTTCAAATGTAGACTGTTTTTTCCCAATCACAACGGCAGATATCCAGGCTGAGTAGGGAGGTAGTCACATGTCTCTCAAATATAAATTGTACTTACCTATCCTGTTTATTAACAAGATCACATGTAACTTTCTCTAGTTGTATATGTTTCTCCATACCAACGACAATGACAGACATTTTGGGAGGTGGTCACATGACCATCAGACATTATTTATACTTACCTATCTCTTTTATTAACTAAGTCACATGTAACTTTCTCTAGTTGTAGACGTTCCTCCATCCCGACCACAGTAACAGATATTCTGGGTGGGTCTGGGGCTGGAGCAGGCGAGACTCGGATTTGATCTGAACAAACAATATCACTGGTACCATACAACTGTATAAGTATAAAATAAACAAAGTATTTGTAATGGTACATTATAGTTATAATCAATGGTTAATTAAATATTTAATTCTATATAATCTACATGTTTTTCTATGGCAAGGTAAAGTAAGAATGTGAAAACTTGATGTAAAAATAACTGTTGTCCCCTTTAATTGCATCCATGTTGACATCATTCATGGCTTGCTATTTCATTGTATCTATGTTGACATCAGTCATGGCTTGCCATTTAATAGAGTCTATGTTGAAATCAATCAAGACAAACTACAAACACAGCTATTCATGTCAAAGCTTATTCAACAAGAGCACCGCCGAGCGTAGCATTATACGCCCGTGTTATATTGATCGAGTAGTACTATTTACTAGTGTGGCGACACCTTTAGGGGTTTCACGGGAAAGAATGGAACAATCTAGAGGATTTCTATCAGTAGAGCTCATCCACAGAACTTGCCACTCAAAAGTTTGACACAGACCTAACGGATAAGTGCCAAACCTACCAATAATTTGGTAAAGAATTGGTTACTTTAATATGGGTACGACTTCAAAACGGTACGTTAAATTGTTTTTGGATGATAGCGCCGACTTTAAACAGTTATTGTGGATTTTATGTAAAAGATAGAAAAAATATAAAAATACCGTCTTTTCCGTCAGATCTTAAACATTTTTCGGTCAATGGACGACTTTTTCGTACAATGAACTGTTATTGAACAGGAGTGCGTTAAACGTAATTGTTTTTTTGAAAAATTCATTTATTGCATGTTTGACCCCAAAATTAAATATGATACCGATTTTTCCCAAAAATTTCACCAAGTTAGATAGCTAGATCGCATTAGACTCCATAAACTCAGAAATTTTTAGCAAAATCTATCGAGGAAATTTCAAGGTCCCCAAGATGCAAATATATGCTGCTAAAAAGGAGAAAGTTGTTGCCTTTATCATTTCACATCCAGAGGATGTTCCGAATGAATTCGTCACTAATCCTCTAGATTGTTCCATTCTTTACTGAGAAGTATAAGTACAACTAGGATATATGTATGTAAAAATATATTGCTAAATGGATAGTGGTAGACTGCTATATAATTCATATTCATTTCCAGGAAGGAAGAAGTTTAAAATATAATGTTAGGTCATGGCAGTGTGTTAAGCATTGCATGCAGGAAGATTTTAGGAAACAAAAACATTTTTTGTCTGAAATGTTTTGAGAACCTTTTTTTTAACCAACCTGAAATAATTTATATCTATAAAGCTTAATTATAATTTGAACTGTTGTCGTGATCTGTGCAGTATGATAAAAAGGTGTTTTAAGTTAAAAAAGGGGCATAACTCCTCCAAAAATAATCTGAAAAAGTTGTAATTCGAACTTGCACCAGATAATAACATCGTAAATGTGTATACCAAATTTCATTTGAATCCATAAATAGTTGTAGGCTCTGATGATCGGAAACCACATGGTCATACATACAAAAATTTCTAAGTTAAAAGGGGCATAACTCCTCCAAAAATAATCCGAAAAAGTTGTAATTCGAACTTGCACAAGGTATTACCATGGTAAAGCTGTATACCAAATTTCATTTGAATCCATATATGTTTGTGGTCTCTATTGAACGGAATACAAATTGTTAACAGATGCCCGCCCGCCCGCCTGCCTGCCCGCCCGGACGGACAGCACCGTAACATAATACGTCCCGTCATGTGACGGGCGTATAAAAAGGATGATTTTTGTATCAAAAAATGTAATTATCAACAAAATATACTACATGTACAACTATCTTCCTTTTTTTTACCCCTCCTCTCTCACTCTATAACTTACATGAACTTCTAGATATATATTGTAACTGCCTTTCTTTAGATGTTTAAACTCCGCCTCTCTGGTATCGGGATGTATTGGTCCGATACTTTGGACCATTTTTTCTGTATCTTCCTCAATACAACACACCTAAAATTGAATTTATAAAAATTTTAAAAACTAATAACAATCATTATAGGGTTTTCTAGTGGAGTAGAGTATTGGTGTTTTATTCTTAGTCAAAACTCCTCCACCTAGATCAAGGCCATCAGCTCTGAAATGATGAAGGAGATTATTGTAACCAATGGAAACTGCTGACATCCTGCAATCAAACTGACAAAAACTATCTTTCACTAGGATCTGTCTGGTTTGGAATTGGATCAATCTAGGTGGTGAGATGGCTCGGCTCTGTGATCTGTAAGTATGGTCCTTGGACCACTCCGCTAACTAGGCCACAGGTACTCTAATTATTTAATTCATAAAGACCATATATAAATGGCTTTATAGGTACCACTATATAAATTACTAGTATTCAAACACCACCCCTGCAAGTTTGACCCAATGTGCAAAAGGGGTTGCACTACAAAACTTACATGGTAATCAATGTGAACATCTTCATTTTAGTATCTTCTCTAGCAGCAATCATTGTCAAAAGTAATATTTATACATCAAATTGAATACATTTGTTATCCAAATATTTTTCTAATTAAAAATGAAATGAATCTCTGGTATTAAATGTATAATGTCACTTGTTTAGACATCATTATATTCATTATTTAAGTACTTACTCTAAAATGTTTAATTTTGATTCCTTCAGTAAGGTATGGGTCCTCCCATCCAACTCTGAGGTTTGAGCTGCTGTGTGTTGGTAAGCGTCTAATGGCTGGAGGTTGAGCACCAGGCCAAGTCACAAGTAATGGTTCTGATACTTTACTGTGTAGTTTCTCAAATGCAGTTAAAGCCTATAACATGATTAAAATACATGTAAAATAAAATCATATTAAGAGATGGTTTTTCTGACTTAAAAAAACCAAAAATACTGTTATATTTATCATTATTTTTTAAAAAGAAAATCATTACAAATCAATCATGATTTATATTGATTCTTGCAAATATTTAAAATGATAACTGTAAGGATTGGATGGGTAAGATTATTGTTATTTCACTCCCTGGTGAGAATCTTTCAATTACATGTATATTGAAGTAGTCAGTTTAGGGATGGTGAGGAAAATCAGAGTGCCAAAAGAAAACAACAGACCTTTGGCTAACAAACTTTCTTACACTATGTACTACCCAACTGGGATTTGAACCTACACAGTAGGTGGCGAGATCCATAGATGCACATGCTAGATCACTTGGCTCCGGAAACCCTGATAACTGTAAATAATTTCTTTTAAGAATTTTTACCTGTATTTGGAAGGCATATTCTTGGCACCATTTTCCATTTGTGAAGGTGAAACTCAACTGATCAGCATTCAATATGCACTTGGCTCCGAAACCCTGATAAATGTAAATAATTTCTTATAAGAATTTTTACCTGTACTTGGAAGGCATATTCTTGGCACCATTTTCCATTTGTGAAGGTGAAACTCAACTGATCAGCATTCAATATGGCTTCCACAATACCATTAACATAGACTTTATATCCTGTTATTAAAGCATCGCCATATGTTGTCGGCTTGTCCCACTGTACAGCAATGTAGCGGAAATTACATGCCCTGAAACATTCAAGAAATTGTAAAAAAAAATCAAACTGATACCAGTACCATGATATTGTTTACATTTTGTCTGTAACAACTAATTATTCTTCATACCAGTAAGTATGTTTTAGTATAATGGTATACATGTATTACTCTAAATGCAACAAACAAACAAACAAAAGAAAAGAAAGAAAGAAACTAAAAAGAAAGAAAGAAAGAAAACACAATTAACACATAATAGTAGGAGTGTCGGTGCCAGTGTAACCTAGAATCCATTATCCCTTCTGTATATGCAGAATAATTTGGGAAAAAAGTTATATCTCAAATTTCTGAAATAACATTGATTTATAAATGGAAAAAAAATTGTATGATTCCATATTCAATGGATATACTTGATCCACATAAATGTTACAAGTTATATCACTATGCTGGAAACCCCCATTAATAAATTAAAATCATTGTTACAAAACTATGGAAAACCACGAAAACAAAGACAGGTTAATCAATAGCATAATCTGGGAAACTTTTATTTGATGGATATGTAAACACACCCCTGAAAACAGTTTGTTATATATTTGACTCTCTCCATGAGATTATGGAATTTAGTAAACATGTTTCACAAAGGGAACAGCTGCTACGTAGTCAAGAGGTTCAAGTGCTTTTATGTAGCAGTGTTTATACCATTTTATTTATTTATAACAACTGGTTACAAGGTTTTCATTGATTAACTTATCTTTAAATACAGTTATAATGACGTTATACCTGACACTTAGACATGGACAATCTGGTGGTGCTGATGTCTGAACTGTGATCTGTTTTGACTTATCTTTGATTTGTCCATCACCGTCCAGAGCAAGCAGACGTACAAAGTGTGTCGTACCAGGTAAACAATTGTTTATCACACAGCTACTGTCCTTACTGCTCAGTTTAACTTCTCTTTGCTGTAGGATAATAAAATATGATGTATTCAAAAATGAAAAGATGAGTTCTAATATGTTCAGTTGAGTAATGGTGTTTAACACCAATCTTTTTTTTTTCACTTATATTGAGAGAGTCAGACTGGAAATGGTGGAGGAAAAGGGAATGCCAAGCAACTTTTGACAAGGGAACTAACAAACTTTCCACACTAGGATCTGCCCACCCAAGTGGCATTCAAACTTAGCTAGTAATAGGTACTGTTGAGACCACTTGCAAAAAATACAGAATATTTGTTATGAAACAAACCTGTACACAAACATAATTGCATTTTCATTTTAAAATTTCAGAAACCTTAATATATAATGCATTGAAATATCTATTTAAATTCTGCTGTATAACTGGCTATAAACAACTGACTATTTAAAAATATATATAACATGTATTCAGTTCAAATAGCCAGTGAATTATATGTTGTTCCAAAATGAGCAAATCAAAATAACTTGTATTTTACAATTTTATTTCTCTGCACTAATGATATTTGTTTACTTCAAAATGATCAAATTAAATTCTGTGACTTACTGCTGGTTGAGCCACACTACTCCATTGTATCTTATAAGCCTCTACACCTTCTGTTTCTAGGAAATTACTCCAATCTAAATGTATAGATGTTTCAGACACTTGTGTGACCTTGACTGGCATTTCCTGATCATCAGCGTGTGACCATTCATCTAATGCTGCTGTCTGTCGCGGGGAGTGCAGGGACGTGTTGATTAACAATGTGTTTGACTTGGGGGAGTCTGTGTATTCTGGATTGGCACTTAGAGCAACAATGTTTACTTTATAAACCCTAAAATACAAATACAAAAAGTAAAAATATAAGTTTGATAAAAAATAAAGAACAAAAAATAAAGCTTGAAATTTTCAAACATGGATAATTTTTTATGGCATTCAGTTTAGAGATATACATGTAGTTAATCAATCCAATGATCACTGAATGCTTATTTTTTTTTTTTTTAAAGCTCTATAGTCATGTAAAACATATTGCAAAGACTTTTTTCATCTTAAAAGTTTGTTGTCACAGCAGGTAAACATGTGCATTCAACATAATTAATACAAATAGTCAAACATCACCAAATTGTTAGCAAAATATGTGTCTCTGTAAGAAATTCAAATGCCTAATTCACTGATTGTCTAAATTCAACATTCTAATCTTGGAATACAATGCCATCCTAAATATCCAACTGTAAGAACATTTCTACTTACTTGTTTGGTCTACAAGGTATAACAGCTTTTCTGTGTGAGTTACTTAGTTCATTTCCTGCTTTCTTCTCATTCAAATATACCTAAAACAAAGACAGTAAAAATTAACAAAAATTCAAATACAGAATTACCTCATATTTATGGTTAATTGACAAATTTCCATAGTTACGTAAGACCTAATGTAAACATAATAATCTTTCTCTGTGTGTGTGTGTGTGTGTGTGTGTGTGTGTGTGTGTGCTGCATAATTAGGTAACCTACTGCTTTAACTACAGTTTCAAGGGGAGGACATATTACAATTTGTCACCTTATTTCTTTTTAAATCACAGGACACATACATGTACTAACTCAATTGCTTTTTTTAAAAATATAACTGGCTTTTATTCTTGTAACGGAAAAAAACATCTAAATTATAACAGTATAAACAACTTTAATAAATTATGTGATAAGAGTTTAGGACACTTACTTGGTAGCCTCTAACTTTGACACCTCCATACAATTTTGGTTCACCCCATTCAATAACAAATTCTTCTGGATTAACAGATTTTACAAAGATTTCTGGAGCATCAGGTGGACCAGGAATCACAATCTGTACATTCTGAGCATGTTGAGGTAGGACATCAGTAAAATAGACAGGTTCTATGGTTATATCATAGACAGACCTGAAATGATATCAATAAAAAAACCAAATAAGTAACTATGCATTAAAGCAGGATGTGGAAGGACACCAGTATAGTAGACAGGTTCTGGGGTTATACCATACACAGATCTGAAATAGATAATTAATAAAGAAAGTTTTGTAAAAGGGTGGCTGAACTAGAACAATGGCTAATTTATCTTGCAATTTCCAGCATGATATTGGAGAAGTTCATCTAGTCAGTCACTGTGAAATATTTTTTCTGAACACAGACACAAACACTTACTCATGTGTAAAAATACAAAATCTATAACACCATGAACATTTGTGATTTTTTATTACATGTATAATTATATTAGGCCCAAATCAACATCTAAGTGCACTTGATTAAAATGACTGATGGTTCAAATCTGATTGTATGTAAAACTAAGAAAAATATGCTTTCATATAATCATGGTGTTGATAAGCTTTGTATTGTTAGTGGTATAATGTTAGTATTTCTATACACTGGAGTAAATTATCAATCATCTTAGGTCCTCTCCTAAGATATACTCTATCTGTCATATTATTACTAATTGACCTACTTGATCCGTGTGACTGGAATCTTTGTTTTCCTGAAGTCAGGACTGACATATTTGGTTTGTACAACTCTATCTTCTTGGTTATACCAGACAATATTAAACTGTTTCAGTAAGTTAGCATCTCCTTGTGTTGTCCAGTGGATGGTTATATCACCAAATGTTTTGTTATCCCGATCTTCTGTGTGGGTAAACTTGGTATCTAATGTTGCTGTATAGCCTAATTATAAACAAGAATTCCAGGGAATTAAATGTCTCGTCTGGTTAGTTTTTGATCAAGTAGAAAATACATTACTTTAACATAAACTTGCATTTTGACATGTCACCCACCACCCCTATGACAACATTGGAAAAGTAAAACCTAAGTCTCATCTTATGGCAATGCCAGGCTCGACAAAAAATAACTGAGTTACATGTATATAACAGATATATATGCACATATACAAGTACTTATGTTAGCAATCTTACTCAGTGGTACAATATCAATATAGCATTCCAAATTATAAAAGACATTATAGTTTTGACATGTTCAAAGTTAAGACATTACAGACTCTTCTAGACAATGTGTAAAGTAAGCATGGACAATTACATATACACGACTTTAAACTTCAACAAACCTTATACCTTACACAAAGTTTTATCTTGATTAGATATAAGTCTTGTGATTATTTGCATCCTCACAATCAGCCAGATAATGAAGTTAGTGGTAAATTTGAAAGTATAATCAAATCGGGTGCATTTAAGCACATTTTAAGAAATTAAGATCCCATCAATCCATCATGAGATCAATTGGTATTCAAGTTGATTTGACAATTGTTTAAAAAAATCAATAATATTAATTCTAGTTCATACCAATTTTTTTTTTTTTTTTTTTTTTTTTTTTTTTTTTTTTTTTTTTTTTTTTTTTGAATCTTGCAAATTCAATAATGGCACAAATTCAATCAATATTAGTGTTCCTATTCATGTCTTAGTTGTTCCTGTTCTTGCCAATGACATCAGATCACTTAAGTACTTGGTAAAGCAAAGAGATAATTTTCTGGGACTATAAAGTCCAGTATTTTTTGCTTTAGAATACAAATTTTATCCAAACTGTGAAACCATTGCTTGAAACGCATGATGGCAAAAATAGGTACACCATTAATACAGGTGCTCATACCTTCTTGATTCCTTGGTAGAAATACTTCCAGTGGTTCTGATGGTGAAGGGTCAAGGTTATCATCATCATCCAGTAATGCTGCATAGTCTATGGACTGAGGGTTACTGTTTCTATAGAAACCTTTGTACTACAAAGAAAAACAGTATGATTAAATATCTATTATTATTATACCTCATGGAAAATTCTTAAACTATTATCAATCAATTTCTAATCACGTGGTATGAAACAATTCACAATGTTTGAAGCAGCATTCAACATTGCCATGGGATATTGCAATGTCAGAAAGTGTTCATAACTTACAACATAATTTTGCATAACTTGTAAGTACCAACAGTCAAAAACAATATATTAAAACTACCATGTATTGATTGTTTCTACCAATATATTAATGATATCATTATATAATCTGAAAACTGAGTTTTTTAAGGCATATACATGTATACTGAGCTGAGGTGGGAAGTCTGTTAAGAAATCCACAAGGCAACTGTAAATAAATTCAAGAGGCATCTGTGAAAAAACCCAAAGGGCAACTGTGAAAAAACCCAAAGGGCAACTGTGCAAAAAAATCAAAGGGCCACTCTTAAGATACCCAAGAGGCACCTGTGATGAAATCCAAGTAGCATATCCAAAAGGCACATGTCTGAAAATCTACACATGTTAACAGGGCACCTATTAAGAAATCCAAAGAGCACCTATCAAGAATTCCATTCGACACCAAGAAATTGAACTGTTTAAAATCATTATAATACAATGTATTTACTATGTTTTACTTACCATTTTCTTCCTGGCTTTTTTGCCATCATCTGTACATGTTAAGGCTACTAACACTATATGATATTGTTTACCAGGTTTACATTTGGTTAATGAACAACTCTGAGCATTAGGTCCTAAACAAGAATATGTTTTTCCATTAATTTCTAGTCTATATCCTTCCAGATATCTGCGTAAATATTTAGGTTTTTCGTCCTCGTCTTTTCCAATAACAGAGACTAATGAGGGTTTTTCCCAGTAAAGTTGTGCTGTAGTTTGAGTATATCCTGTCAGATATAGACGTGGTGGGTCAGTAGGAGCGCGGGCACGTGCATACAAAGGTTTAGACATAACATGAGCTGTCCTTCGGTATTTTTCAGCATTTTTGTCTTGATGATCTGCCTGTAATGATGTTTTAACACTAACAACTGCTTCCACTACAATTTTATACAGGGCACCAGGCACCAAGTTATCAATTGTAACTGTATCCTCAGTTGGTAACAAGTTTACATGACTTGCCAAACACAGATTATCCTCCTTCTTACGAGAACCTTTCACATTTGCCCATCTAACTATAACACTTGTTAATTTATTGGATCCATACACTATAGGTGGTGTCCAGGTCAAGGTCATTGATGATGTAGATGATTTAACAACCTTGACATTGGCTGGTGGTTCTGTACCAGCTGTTTTTGCTAGAATACTTGAATTTGGTAACCATGGTGAATCATCAGAAGCTACAACTGTATCCCTCGGTAATGAGCGAACTTTCTTCAGTTTATGTCTATCTGGTAAACGGTCAAAGTATTCATCGGTTATGGCAGTGACTTGTATCATGTAGTCAGTTTTTTCCTGTAAGTTATCTAACTCTGCGTCTTTAGCATCTGGAATGACATTGTAACTGACATGATGTGGCTGTGATGTGTTCATAGATACAGCATCAATCCTGATACCTAAGAATTAAAAAAATAATAAAATAATAATAATAAAAAATAAATAATAAAATTATAACTTGTATCAAGCAAATCAGGCTTTCTAAAACTACACTTTTATGAAAAAAAAAACAAACTAATACTAAAATAACACTAATAACACACATTATCTAGGGAGGACAATTTCATTGTAACCATGGAAACATTATTTGTTTTCAAATTTTTCAAAATTAAGGAAAAAAGATAAAAGTAAAATACTATTTATTGTATATTTACCTATGACTTCCACTCCATGTTCTCTGGGAGGATCCCAGGCAATTTTGAGGCCTGAACATGAGGATGCTAGGATACCAAGATTGCTAGGTGGGTCTGGGGGACTTGCTGTCTTGACAACCAAACTATCTGATTTTGAAGTCAGTATAAATGCATTTACACTTTCCTTGTTTGAAACAGATTCTGCTTCTGTCACAAAACAAAAATAACAAAATTAATATAATAAATATATCTACATAATATGCAACATTATTTAGTTTTACACAGTTAACTGATGTAGCTTTATTAGAAACAAATTTCAGAATTTGTCTGGATTATGGGTTTATTTGCCTCAAAATGCTTGAATTAAATGGCATATTTTTGACATATGTAGCGTAATGCAGCAAGATAATGATAATAATAATAAAACAAACTTTTTTTCAACATTTAACATGTCAAAAATTTATTTTCAACTTTAATTTATAGAAACCTTTTTATATTATCTCCCTTACCTTCGTCCATATCCTTATATTTCTCCATCTTTCTGGCCTCTACTACAACTGTATATGTAGTTCTTGGTCTTAGATTTGTTATCAGCAGGTGATCATCTAAAATTAAAAAAAATATATGTAACTAAAATAATATTTTAAAAAAACTTCGAGAAATTTTTAAGTTTTATCTAGAGTACGCTTGTGGTCTGATCACATGGTCTAATGATCAACTGATTGATTGGACAGAGTTTTATGCCCATGTCAATATTATTTCCCTTGTATCACAATATCAACAGATATAGAGTGAAGTGCTAGTCTTATAAACAAATTGTATAATTGTAACTGTACTGCTTGTATCTTGCTGTCCAATTCAACGGAAATGTACCTGCTCACATGCAAAAATGGACGGATAATATAAAAAACCTAAATTCAATGGAATTTTTTTTTACTATAATGATATGGCAGAATGGCAATGCTGCTAGTTAAAAATGTACATATGAAACAGTGTCACACGTTAAAAATGTACCAATTTGGTGATATCACGCATTAAACATATACCAATCCAGAAAAATTAATAAAAGTGATTAGTTAGCCTGTGGTGTCATGTTCAGATTTGTCACCTGGTCACCATATCACCTATTATCATAATTAATAATAATTGTAATTATCTCACCTGTAGTACTATCACTACAAATGTCATCTTCAGGGTTTGTCACCTGGCCACCATGTCACCTGTTATCATAATAAATCATAATTGTAATTATCTCACCTGTAGTACTATCACTGTTAATGTCATCTTCGGGTTTGTCACCTGGCCACCATGTCACCTGTTATCATAATAAATCATAATTGTAATTATCTCACCTGTAGTACTATCATTGTTAATGTCATCTTCGTGTTTGTCACCTGGCCACCATGTCACCTGTTATCATAATAAATTATAATTGTAATTATCTCACCTGTAGTACTATCACTGTTAATGTCATCTTCGGGTTTGTCACCTGGCCACCATGTCACCTGTTATCATAATAAATTATAATTGTAATTATCTCACCTGTAGTACTATCACTGTTAATGTCATCTTCGGGTTTGTCACCTGGCCACCATGTCACCTGATAACTTTCTGGTCTTACAAAATGTGACTTAGGCTCATCATCTAGAAATAAAGATAGGAGTTGCTTGACAGTTTCTCTAAATCATATCATATACATGTATATACAAATATATATATACTGTATTTATATTGGCTGTGTATTAATATTGGTGCTAAATAATTTCCACCAATGTTATTACACTTCAACATTATTTTTAGCTCACATGTCTGAGGGGAAACAATATCAGCCCCAATATTAATACAGGCTAAATGTTCGAGACCTTCTAGAGCAGCAAATATAATACAGGCTAATATAAATACTAGTACTTATACCATTAATGTATAGATAAACATCTGCGTATATACAAAAACACCTACCTCCCTTGAGACATAGTTAAATGAAATATTAAATAAGTAAAAAACAAGATCATGAAGCAACAAATTTCCACAAATACAATGCATGTAATCAATACAAAATAATCGAAATAAATTAATTTATTATTCATTGTCTTCATCTTACAGGAAAAAAATACATATAAAACATCTTAAATGCCAATATGCAAATCAAATATTTTAGTATATATTTTGGTGATACTGTGATTTTTTCCCCAGTGTTCCACATTTCAAATTAAGTTAATATTTTCAAATATAAAACAAAGTTTAACATAATAAATGTCATATAGACGACCAATACATAAAAGTACAAAAGTCGCAGAAATTTCATGAACACCTGGTTTTCGTACATCAAAAGGGGTTTTCTGTGAGAAATAGGGTTTTTTTTTTTTTTTCATAAATCTATGATCAAGGAGAACTTAAATTTCTATTCTGTCTTCAATAATAAATGATGCGAATGACATCACAATAACATGGTTCACTTTTTCAATTCATTAAAATATTTTTAAAAATATTTCAGAGAGTAACATAGTCTGGTTAAAAATTTTGAGAACCTCCAATTTTAAGTATGATTTAAAAAAAATCTTCATTTTTTTATTAGTCAGTATAGTCAGTATAATTGCAATTAAACTGCAGTTATATTCAAAATGAGGTAATGGCCCTTGACCTTTATTCTCAGGTCACTAAGCCAAATGGTGCAAAAGATATTAAAATTAAAATCTGCATTGAAATATCTTCAAAAATTGTTGAAATAGTAGCAAAAGCACAAAGTAAAAAACTAGGTCATGACCTTGACTGCATTATAGAAAACAGTGAAATTGAAAACTGTGGGATAATTTTTTTTCAAATAGTGAATAAACATTTCTATGAAAATCTGAATTAAAATGAAAAAACCCATCAACAAAACTAAGCATAATATTTTTATCGCATTTTTAAAATTAATATTCACACGTGAAAAATAAAGCAAAACTGGTTATATCTGAGAATTTTTTTTCAAAATGACATATGAATGTTGTAACTGCAACTGACCCGCAGACACAAAGAAAGCATGAAGACAAAAGTTAGAAAAAGAACTTAGTAAAATATTCTGATCTTATTAGATAATGAAACAAAAAGATTATAATGACTTATGACAGGTGTTTCCTTTAAATACAGAATTCTTTAGTGTTACCTGGAACCAGAATTCTGCATTTTTACCAAATATTACAGATGATTTATATATCATGAATTCTTTTATACACACAATTATATTAACCAACACCATTAAAATCTCAAAAAAACATTGATACAGCCCCTATAATTTTACCTGTCAATATAGCCGACAGGTGTGACTGTCCTGCTCTTGCTGGTATACCTTAAAAGTCAACAAACAGCCCAGCAATTATTTTGTAAATTTTGAACATTCTTAACTTAAACTCATTTCACACACAAAAAATTTAAAATACTGTGAGATACTAATGAATGAAAATATATATGAATGAAAAAAATATTTAAATGAATAATATGATTCAAATTTAAAACAAGAGTCCAATATACAGTACCAATAATTATCTTACTAAAGTAAAATTTAACAGCTGTAAAACTCCAAAAATACTTAGACATACTTGATGTATACAAACAGACACCTACTAACCATTACACCTGAAGTCTACAAACAGACACCTGTTAACCATTATACCTAATGTCTACACACAGACACCTGCTAACTATTACACCTGATGTCTACACACAGACACCTGCTAACCATTACACCTGAAGTCTACAAACAGACACCTGCTAACCATTACACCTGAAGTCTACAAACAGACACCTGTTAACCATTATACCTAATGTCTACACACAGATACCTGCTAACTATTACACCTGATGTCTACACACAGACACCTGCTAACCATTATACCTGAAGTCTACAAACAGACACCTGTTAACCATTTCACCTGATGTCTACACACAGACACCTGCTAACCATTACACCTGATGTCTACACACAGACACCTGCTAACCATTTCACCTGATGTCTACAAACAGACACCTGCTAACCATTTCACCTGATGTCTACACACAGACACCTGCTAACCATTACACCTGATGTCTACAGACAGACACCTGCTAATCATTACACCTGATGTCAACATACAGACACCTGCTAACCATCACAACTGATGTCTACACATAGACATCTGCTAAAAAATTACACCTGATGTATACACACACCTGCTAAAAATTACACCTGATGTCTACACAGACATCTGCTAAAAAATTACACCTGATGTCTACACGCAGACACCTGCTTACCATTACACCTGATGTATACACACAGACACCTGCTAACCATTACACCTGATGTCTACACACAGATATCTGCTAACCATTACACCTGATGTATACACACAGACACCTGCTAACCATTACACCTGATGTCTACACACAGATATCTGCTAACCATTACACCTGGTGTCTACACACAGACACCTTCTTATCATTACACCTGATGTCTACACACAGACAACTGCTAATTATTACACCTGATGTCTACACACAGACACCTGTTAACCATTACACCTGATGTCTACAGACAGACACTTGCAAACCATTACATCTGATGTCAACACACAGACACCTGCTTATCATTACACCTGATGTCTACATCCAGACACCTGCTAACCATCACAACTGATGTCTACACACATACACATGCTTACCATTACATCTGATGACTACATCCAGACACCTGCTAACCA
Organism: Tegillarca granosa; assembly: GCA_029721355.1. NCBI lineage: Eukaryota > Metazoa > Mollusca > Bivalvia > Arcoida > Arcidae > Tegillarca > Tegillarca granosa. The sequence goes on along the minus strand of CM056599.1, from coordinate 45,220,462 downwards.
TCACAACTGATGTCTACACACAGACACCTGCTTACTATACATCTGATGACTACAGACAGACACCTGCTAACCATCACAACTGATGTCTACACACAGACACCTGCTTACTATACATCTGATGACTACAGACAGACACTTGCTAATAATAACACATGATGTCTACACAAGGACACCTGCTAACCATTACACCTGATGTCTACACAAAGACGCCTGCTAACCATTACTGTAAACTAACTTTTATTCGCGGCTATTAATTTTCACGATTCTCCTAGTGAAAATATTTTGCGACTTTTAACTTTCGTGATAGGGACTATAGCTGGTATTTGTTACGGTACTTCGTAAACAGGTCTGACTGTTGTGTAAACACCTAATCACATGCATTACTATATGGAGTATGTGGTAGTATATCAAGCAATATTTATCTAATTAAGAACAAGTAATTTATACTCACTAGTGTTTGGTGTTTGTTGTATTGTTAAAGCACATAACATTTTATTATTATTTGGGGTCGTAATCATGTCAGTTGTACATGGCTTCAAAAATCGAAAACTAAATCAAATGTACCAAAGTCCCCATAAAAATTAGAAAAAAGTGTTCCTGATCTAAACATTGAAAATTACATTTTTCTTATTAACATAACATAATTTATTGTCTTTTCAAAAATAAATTGAATTGATGGTATACCATTTTCTTTTGTCTCAATTATTGATTGACGTTTACGTTTTTTATTTCGGATAATACCAGTTTTGGAATAGGTTCGCGACGTTTAAATTTCACGAGTATTTTGTCTTCGTGAAATAAGTGAAAGTTAGTAGCACGCGAATAAAAGTTGGTTTACAGTACACCTGATGCCTACACACAGACACCTGCTAACCATTACACCTGATGCCTACACACAGACACCTGCTATTAGCATTGATATTGTGTTCTGGTGTGGAATAATACACTTCACTGAATGTAAACATATTCAATAATATAATCTGTTATTCTTATTAATTCACATATTGATTTCTCTCCAAACTAATCACAAACAATATTGTTTATGAATTATACAGTATTACACATTGTGCCCTCTGATGCAAATCAATTCACAAATAATGTGGATAAATCAATTTATTGAAATAAATATAGAACTTTTTTTTTCATTAATAATAAAAAGTCTACATCAAGTGCAGACTTTCATAACATATAACTGCTGCAGTTAAATTTCATATAATTCATAAATTGAATTGTGTAATGTTACCAAAAATTTGCTACAGTGAGACTTGTCTAAACTGAACACCCACAGACCAGAATTTTTTCTCAGATATGAAAAGTACTAGAGTTCAAATTTACAAAGATATAACCAATCATTTTCCTTATAAATTATTAAGAGACATTTTCAGTTTACTCAGGGTTCAGTTTTAAAAGGTTTTGCTGTATATAAAATTATGACTTTAATAATATAAAAAGCTTGATCTACTAACATTTATAATTTTTCAATGCTTTATGCTTTTTTAATATTTTAAACACTCCAATGTTTTTGATTTTTATAGACGTCTTTGTATAACATATTTTATACAGACATTTTATAATGCCTTAATTATGACATATATTTATATTGGACCTTTAAGGATAAAACTACCGGTAATAGAAATTACCAATACATATTTTATTGTACCTGTATATAGATATTTTAAATGACTTTATATGTGAATTTTCTCATACATTCAACATACTATTCTTACTGTAATGAATTGATAGACGAAAAACGCCTTATAAATTTGTACACTGGTCTGACCCTTTTACAGATAAAATCTGTGTAAATATTGATATAATATAATAAAGTTACATGTTTTATATCTTTAATAAGACAACTTGTAATTGTAACTATTGTTAATAGATGTGCAGAGTCATTTATTTGTCAAATATTTTATAAACTTGTGAACATATTGTGTCATAATTTATATACTTGACACAGTAAAAGAATCACATGTGAGTTTGATATCAGGAATATCAAAACGACCTGAAACTAATCAGATAATATAATTTTATACAAACTTTATACAATGATTTATTCTATTCTTTATATGAATATATGTGAGATATTACAGTAATTTACTGAGTGACAATTAAGGTATTAAGTTGTTGTAATTAGTGAAAAAATTTTCTGCAATTTTTAAGAGATTCACATGTATAAATGATCTGATTTTTATGTCATGTCTTTCAGCCATTTACAAACTGTGATAAAAATTAACTACAGTTGTTTACAAATGATATGTGAGAGAGAGAGAGAGAGAGAGAGAGAGAGAGAGAGAGAGAGAGAGAGAGAGAGAGAGTGGAGAGGAGTGAAGTGAAGTGAAGTGAAGTGGAATAATGGTGTTTTATGCCTCAGTCAAGAATCTTTCACTTATTATGAGGCAGTCAGTTCTGGGATAGTGGAGTAAACCAGAGTGCCTGGAGAAAACCACTGAGAGAGAGAGAGAGAGAGAAGAGAGAGAGAGAGAGAGAGAGAGAGAGAGAGAGAGAGAGAGAGAGAGAGAGAGAGAGAGAGAGAGAGAGCATTTAAATGCAGAAGTTACATAGGCAGTTTTAAAGTGTTCTAACATGAAAAAATGATGCATTTTGCATAAACAAAATCCGTCTTTTGGTACTGATAAGGTAAGGCAGTTACATTATGTTCCTTTGATTCCAAGTTGGAGAGGGAAATTATCCTTTCTTAAATTCCAACATTACATCAGAGGGATTTGGCAAAAGCAGAAGAAATCAATTCAATAGAAAAATAATAATGATATTTATAAAGATTTTAAATGTTCACAATACTTACATTATACTTAGTCTTAATAGTGCCACACTCCAACGTTTTAAATTTTATTCGAAATTAATTATTTTTCCACTTTGAATTAAGTTACAAAATATATAGCTTTAAGTATCAACAATTTCCAGTTTTCATTTTTTTTCCACTTTGAATTAACTACTTAATCATTTACAGTTTTTTTTTCAATATTTTCCCCAATTTTCTTTTTTAAACAAAATGATTGACTACAGGACGTAAATGTAATTCCATCATATTGTATTTAATTGACACAATTATTGAGAGTTAATGAACAATTATTTCACACAATATAATAGGTATTTCCATATTTATCACAGGTTAATTACAACAATATTATAATTAAGAGGTAATCCCAGGTACAAAGGTGTACTACACATGCCAAAAATATCCAAATTATCTACTGATCAGTGGCATGGGTAGTGGGTAAAATATCTGTGGTGTTACCTATGAACAGAATGGCCTGTCTAACAGATACTAACCATACGATATACATTTATATACACAGCAGTCTGATGTGGTTATCCGTGTTTATTTACCACGAGAATCATAACAAATAATATCTAAGCCTTAAATAGGAATCCCTTCAATACATTTAACCTTTTATTATTTCGGGTTCAACTGTTTGATCAAATAAAAATTTTAAAATTTTATTCTATTTATTTTTCATGCTTTAAAATCGTTTATTGACTAAACAGTCAAAGATTTTATCAGTCTTTTGAGTACGGTACTTGATAATGATTTATATTTATTTACACAAAAAGATCCCCATTCAATATAGAATTATTAAACAGTTATTTGATGATGAAGAAACACGGAAAAGATAGGATGAATACACTGAATTAATATCTGTATGAAATTAACATCATCTATTTATATATAACTGCCTTTTAATTAACTTTTACATGTAGTGAAAAATGATTTAATTAAAGATTGTACAAGATTGTATACATCTTTCATTAAAGAGAGAGAGAGAGAGAGAGAGAGAGAGAGAGAGAGAGAGAGAGAGAGAGAGAGAGTGTGTGTGTGTGTGTGTGTGTGTGTGTGTGTGTGTGAATAATGGTCAATTAAACTCTTTAAAGGCTGGTTATCACAATTTTTTTTACTTTTTTGTTTGTTTTGTTTTGTTTTTTTTTTTAAATCATTAACTGGTTTTAAAAATGCATGTGTTAACCTTCTGTATGATTTAATCAGACAGTTGTTTTAATGATTAAAATAATTGTAAAATATCAAAACTATTAAACATTATTTTTAAAATTTTTATATATTTGTTTGTAAATGCATTTTATATTTGGTGTATCATTTGAAGCCTGACAAGTAGTACTTTCATCATTTCATACTTATAACTATCAATACAGTACTCAGCTGTGTATCATAGGTCTACAAAGTGAACATCCAAACAAAACACCTATTGTTACTGGTTGCATAAGTTGAACTAAAACTAGCAAGATCTCCTGGAGTACATAAATTCAAACTTGACCTATATATTTATCATCTTTCAAAGCATAATTTGAGTTGGTTAAAACCGAAGTTATTCTCAGAAGAACATACAGGATGAGAGAATGGGTAAAAACTATAATCCCTACCATACATGTTCCCAAGTATAAAAACAACTTGTATGTAGTGGCATTCCTTGGACAGACTTACAGTAGGTATATAGCTTATATTGTTAGATTTACAATAGAACAGACAATTCTTACCTTTGTTCCACACTATAAGTGCTGAATGTCCAGACACCTGCTCACACCAAACTTCTGACGGAGCAAGGACAAGTCCAGTGTAGTGAACAACAAGCTTAGCCCCAGGCCTACAACCAGCATACCTCTCTCCAAGGAATATATCTGTAATAGTAAATATATGTACTTTATTATGAAGTACATAAAAAATTTATAAACAAATAAAAAAATTTTAAAAAATAAAAAAATAAAGATAAAAAAATATTTAAAAAAATCAAAAAAATAAAAAATAAAAAAAATAAAATAAATTACACTACCCTATTATACCTTAACCGTTTTGATAATTTGTTACCAATGTTACTCCCTGATTAAGTATTAGTTTGAATAGTTTTTTAGACAAACTTCACATTTAACTCTTGTTTTATAAATGATGTGTGTGTGTGTGTGTGTGTGTGTGTGTGTGTGTGTGTGTGTGTGTGTGTGTGTGTACATGTGTGAAGTTGTTGCTAAATTTTTCCAAAATCATCTTGTTCTTTTAAAGAAGTTTAAAGAAAGTCTTCCTGAAAGTCAAAAGCACTGTTACAAAAAACCTTTTGTGAATAAGTTGTTTCTACTTGTAAAGTAGAATTGTTAGAGTTAAAATTCTTGAAATAATACTAGAATAGTAATACATGTACATCCCAAGACATGATCCAGAGGCAATTTGAATACAGCTGTATAATAGTTCTAAATAATAATAATTTTTGTTGTTGTTAAGTTATTTTCATTTGAACAGATCTAAAAACATGTACCAGAAAACGTAACCAGAGGTCAAAGCAGATCCTTTGTGATGATAGGACCATCATTTTATAAAGGTTGTCCCTTAAGCTTAGCATTCGACACTGACACTGACAATGACACTGACAATGAGAGTGATGCTAATGCTGATGCCAGGTTATGACAACAGCTATTAGTACTCTGAACAGGTGAGCTAAAAAGCCTAGAATGTACCTCTAAAAGCACCTGTCTTTCAAATAAAAGTAAGAAACAAGCAAGCACATCTATAATATCAGAAAATATATATCAAACTGCAATGGTAGCAATGTCTATCTATGTATAGCATAAATAAGTTAAATGCTAAATACTGTGAAAATAGCTGGTTTGTACAAATACTTGTCGTTTTTTATTTTTAAAGTTCCCTGTAAAATGCCAGCTGAAAGTATCTGATTTTGTGAATGTGACGTTTAGACAGAACTTCTTCCAAATGTCAAGACAAAGAAGCCTTTAAAATTATGATAAGTACTAAATCTATGACACTGTTTACGTCACGTCACCTGGCAATTTTGTATTCACAAATTGGTTTTGTTATTGTTTAATGCATTGATTTTATTTTCTAAAAACTGTTGTAAGTCTAAATATTGTGAAGTTTTTTTTTATGATATTTTTCTATATTTTTAATGCATAATTAAAGAGATAAAGTATATAATGAATAGATTTATGTCATTTAATGATGAAATATCATTGGTACTAGTTTTGAATTTTGCAGGAAATTAGAAGTGCAAAAATATCTGCCATCAATTCATGTATTTCACCACGCAAAAATCATATTTTGTAGTTACATGTGTGTATTCCTTTCACCAATCAGCTAGTGCTAAAAAGTAATGGTTCATGCAGGAAATAGTTTGGAATACAATTTTAGACATGTAAGATTAATAAGAATTCCAGGATTGTAGGAACATGCAATCTCTTGGTAAGTCTCATTTGATTTGATTTAATGGGGTTTTACCTCCCAGTCGAGAACATTTCACTTATATTGAGACGTCACAAGTTATAGGTGAAGTGGCAGAAATTTTTACCTTGGCAGAGTGCTTAGGCAATGTGAAGAGAAGGTTTTTAACAAGCCATGCTGCCATGCCAGGCACTGGTAAGTCTAACACCATGAACATAATTAATTAAAATTTTAAAAATAATGTTGAAGAATCAGAAGCACTGCTTCTATAAAACCACACTTCAACGTGAAATCAAAGTAATGATGGATTAGGAAACAGCTATGATCCCCAGTTAGCCATGTGAAATTCAATAAGTTCCTTTATATGTACAAAAACATGCATTAGTTCTGAATGCTACTCATTCCAAAAAAATATGGTATTGATGGGAAAACACTCTATCAAGCGCTACACAAATGCTTTGGTCGACTGGGGTGTAAAAGAAAAAGAGTATAGAATAATAAATATATCTAAGCTACTCTACGATGCAAAGTATAAACATGCCTTTATATATATTGTAAGCTTTTATGTTGCTATAGTTACAATTATTATTTACCATCTATATTATTAGTAGGCCAGCCCTTTGAGTGGACATCATTCGTAAACATGATTAGTTTTTGGTTGTCATGACTACTGGCTGTTAACAAAGTGATTAGAATAATGTGCATTAAAATAATAAAGTGTTTTGTCTATGAGTTACTGCCCTTTGTTACTATACATACAATAGCAAAATATCTTAAAACATTTAGTGATATATATAAGCAAATGTTAACTGTGATATTTCCTTAGTTTCTGTATTTTTAAATATTTCACTTTCACATAAATTTTCCAGCATATTCATATTCACAAAATATTAAATTATTTAGCAAATGTTTAAATAAACAGAGTTAGATTTATAATCATCTTTAGCCATTAACCTTTTTATATACAAAATATATCTATATGTACATTTATATGAAGAATTATACTGAATACCTTTAGATGAAAGTGAAATGTTACCTTAAATGTATTAAATATAAAGTGCTGATTACTGTTTACAAGTGCAAGTTATATGCCATGAATTCAATCAGCACTTCCAAACTCAATCACTTTGTAAATAAACACAGCGAAACCTGCAAGTGACAATCTCTATATATAGACCTGACTTGTTCATTAAGACCACGTATACAGGTTTACTGTGTTGCAACTCTGACAAAATATTATGAATTTGAATCAAAGTCCGAAACTGTTCATTAAATTTACAGATATATAAAATGTCTGTATGTGTTGTTATATGTTTACAAAGTGAATAAGTTAGGATATGCAAACATATATTGTTTGTGATATCTAGTTATCAAATTATTTACTAAAACAAAAACTAGAGACAAAAATAGTAAAAACAAACTAAAAAACAATAAAGAATGAGTTAGTGAGCTATTGAAAGTATCACAATAATGAGTGTATAACATCAGAATTATTACTGCTAACTGTGTTAACAACAACAACAACAAGAGTAAGATATATTAATACAGAATTAATTTTAAAAGTGCCTAAAAGAAGTCATGAAACAGAAATTTTAAGTTTACATTATTTAAATAGTACCTACCTCCTGATTTGTCTTCAGGATGTCCTGATCCACCAATCCCAGAATCCCTTTCACCACTTCTTGATCTCTCCATTGATTTGCCAACAGGATGTTCTGTAAGGGCAATTAACTGGAGTGTGACCTTCTCACCTAGACTTACATCTCTGATACGTAAACTGTTAACATCTGGCGGTATAATAGATCCATATAACTGTCCATTCTTCAACATTTGGTAACCCTAGCAACAATAAAATTAATTAATTAGTATGTAAAAAGATAATTATGTACTGAAATTCTTGCTTCTTTTACTTTTTTTAAAAAAGATGTTGATGAAATGGGGAGTAAGTAAGAAAAATAAAGAAATGGATTCTTGCAAAAGTAATTGATGTGAACATTTCCTGGCTCACAGTAATGTCGTATGTGTTGTGTCTCTTACTGTTTTTATTGTTTCTTTCAGAAATTAACTAAAGTGAAAAACAGTCTAATGTAAACGAATCATTTATTTGAAAAAAATTAATACATACAGACAAAGCTGCATCTCCAAATTGTTGTGGTATCTGCCATGTTACATCTATACCTTCAGGATGTAGTCCCTCTAGTCGTAGTTTGGGAGACACTGGGGCTGCTGGGGCCATGACATGGAGTACATTTGACATTGGACTGTCACTCAAACAGAAGATGTGCTGACTCTCAGGATCTACTTTTTTATATCCAGCAATACACTAAAAATATAGAAATATATGTAAATCTGAAATAATACAGTCAAAACTGCTTAGTGAGTTAAATGAAAATCAAGCAGATGTGAAAAGTCAGCATTGCAATATAACTTTTCTATAGATTTCCAGACATTGGTTGGCTAACCTTTTTATAAGCATTGTAATATCATATATGTCTACATTATTAATGCCAAAAACTTGTAAAACTTTAGATTTAGTGCCAATTTTTTAAGTTCTAGCAAGTTTATACATATGCCATTTGCACTTGTGTCATTCCAGGAAGTTTATACATATGCCATTTACACTTGTGTCAGCAGCCAGGGAAATAGTTGATGTATACATGTATTTGCCACAAGCACTGGCTTCAGTTTATACATATGTCAGTGGCTGCAACTTCTATTCATACATTCAGTCAGTGACCAATAATCTACATTATACAAACCTACCTTGACACTGACTTCATAACTCTGTTCTGGTCTTAAATCATTAAGAATATACTGGTAACCATGGTGATTTCCCATTTTGTTGGCCTTAACCTCACCATACCATTTACCATCAACATAAACTCTGAAATTAAAATGGTTTATATAGATTTTTATATAGGCCATACATAACTTGAAGCAAATGCTTAACTGAGATAAAAATATCTCAAATAACCTTGACCTTTGACCTTCAACAATGGGATGTAAGAAAACCATATTGCAAACTTGAGAATAAACCAACCTTGTTGCATTGATACAACTGATCATTTGAAGTCAATGTAATTTGGATTTGTAAATTAAAATTTTATTAAATGTATTATAACAAAAGTTTTGTTTAAAGTGCCAAAGTTCTTCTAACTGATATACCTTTGATATCAGATACTAAATCATAATGTGATTAATATTTAAAGGATAAAAATATAGAAAATATTTTTACATTACCAAAGAATTGGAAAAGTTCTGGTTAAACAGTAATTACTTTTAGCTTAGGTCAATGGAACTCCTAAATAATCCTGTATGTGCTAAACAAAAGCAAACTCACCCATAAATTGACACATCTTCCTCATTAGTAGCATACACATGACCATCTGGGCGGTTCCAGGCTATAAGGACACACCCACTTTTATATGAAGGCTGTTGTGATATAAACAAAGAAGGTGGTCTCTTTGGACAGGTGATGTGTAAAACACGGGATGGATCACTCTCAATGGATGCCTGTTTAGTGATTGCCACCACATAAACACTTAAAGTTTTTCCTGGAAAAAAAATTGTTTTTGTGTAACATTTCTTTTCAAAATGCATGAATGTTTAAAAAAGGAATTAAATCACCTAAACTATTAATATTAATAATTAAGTTTCTATTACCATTTATACAAAGAAAAAACCATAATATTTTTCCATAGATCAAATTTAAAGTCAGCTAATACAGTATAAAAATATTCATTTTGTATCTTTTTAAAAAGTTTTAACATATACAAATTGAACTTACCAAAAACTCATAACAAAATGTGGTTATATGATTGATCTTGCAGTCTCCATTTTTATGACAAGTGGTTATATGATTTATCTTGCAGTCTCCATTTTTATGACAAGGGTTGGAAACAATTTGAACAAAAATGTTGATGTTGATGATGACAATAGAAATGGGAAAAATGTCTATGTCATGCCCCTGCCTCATCACTAGCAGTGAGACTATGGTACAATGTTAAATAAATAACCACTAGATCTACCAACCTGGTGTTAAGTTGTTAATCATCATCTGTCGTGTATCTTTGTATCTAACGCCACCTAGTGGTTTATTATCCACATAGATCTGATAACCTTTCAACTGTAAATCTTCATGCATAGATGATGGTGGATCCCACTCAATTAATGCCTGTAATTAAAAAATATAAAACAACTTTGTGGTGATAACAAAGTCAAACAACAAAAAAAAAAAAACATGTTTCTAATTTGTAAAAACTATACATCCTTTAAACATCTTGTTGGACAAATTAGAATTTCATAGAAAAACCAAAACAGAAATGTCCTCTTTTAACCTTTTATAATTTTGGCCTTTACCTTACAGAGTTTGCCACAGTGAGAAAAAAATATAAGAAAAAGTCTTTTTTAATACAAAAGGAATGCTAAATTTACCTGATAAAGATCAACATTGACAACCCTGAGTCGTGGTGGTTTTGGTGGGCCTACAGTGGTGTAATAAATAACTGATGATGTCGTTTGTACTTCACATGGCTGTTGTCCATGTAACATGGTATAGTTTGCTATTACATACAGCCTGTAAAAAAAATTAAAAGTATGAAATTAAATCCTGTCTCTTTTGTTTATATTTAAATATTATTCAGAAAGTTTAAGGTACTTTAATAATTTTGCTTTTTTAATAAAAAAAAAATCTGCATAAAATTATTTACAAAAGATTCAAAATCAAGTCCTTCTTTATTATACAGGTTCAATGTTTGAGATTTGAAACAATTACCATAGTAATAAATGATGAATGATCAAGTCAATTACCAACTTACGACTTTGTACTTTTACAAGTGTTTAAAAAATCAACGTCAAACCGATAAAATAATTTTGTTACCTGTAAGTCATTCCTGCTACTAGTCCTGATATTTTACAATTATTCCTGTTCTGTATGTTCCAACAATGCTGAACGCCACGGACTGGTTTACCTTTCTCTACCAAGTTACACTCAAAACTATCAAATAAAACAATAACAACATTTTTAGATATGCATAACCATATTTTTATATATATTGTTCTTACTGCTGTTTTAGTCCATTAATTTTACCAATTTTGTTGTAGAATGAGGAGTGCTAAATTTAAAAAAATTGTTGCTATAAAAATTTTAAATGGTAATTGTAGAGTAATGATACTTTATGCCGAAAGTGAAGATTCTTTTACTTACACCGAGGCAGTCAATTCTTGGATAGTTGAGGAAACTGAAGTACCCAGAGAAAACCCCAAGACCTTTAGTAAGCAAAGTAACAATTTTGTATTCAAAAGGTTTCTGCCAGATGGGATTTTAACATAAAAAATCAAAGCTGCTGTGGTTTATAAACATTGGGGGGTCCCTCCATAATTTAGAAAAAGTATCTATAATTTAATTTATTATTTTTAATTGAAAATACGTACAAGCTAATAAGTTTTTTCCACATTTTTTAATTTTAAATACTCTAACAGTAAAAGCATATACATACTGAAATCAACTTAGTCAATTTAAAAAGAAAACACTGAAATCAACTTAGTCAAATTAAAAAGAAAACACATTAATTAAAATACAAAAATTTGTTTGCGACACATTTTCTTGAAAACCACCTAAGTCACTGTTATAGTTCATGGTATAAGATGTACTCTCTACATTGCACTTTCTGATATCATACAGAATCATGTGGATAGAAATTTTTGCTTCAAAATGCAGAAATTTGACATTTTGGGTATTGCAGCATCAGGTAACATGGCCTTAAACATTCATTGATGCACATTTGCATTCTTCAGGCTTTAGTAGTTGGTAAAAATTCAAGATCTAGGAAAGTAAAATATTAAGGATAGACAGAAAAAAAGATAGATAGATAGAGTGGAGTGGAGTGGAGTAATGGTGTTTTGCGCCCCAGTAAAGATTTTTTCACTTATTTCGAGGCGGTCAGTTCTGGGATGGTGGAAGAAACCGGAGTACCTGGAGAAAAGTGCACGTTTTATACCACTCGGCCACTGAGGCCCCCATAGATAGATAGATAGTGGCAAAGAAATGTATACAACAAAAATGTACCACTACCATGTAATGTAACAGGATACAAAATGGCAAGAACAACATTACTTCTTACCTGATATCGCTGTTGATGTCCTTTGTAAATTTAGATCCCACGATATTCACTACATATAACAACAGCTTATAGTTAGGATCTGGAGTCTCTGGTAACTCCCACATCACTCGTAATCCGTTCTTACCACGGCTTTCTACCATGATAGATGGTGCTGGTAGTATACCATCCCCCTCACTGACAATAAACTAAAATTATGAAAAAAAATCCCATTAAATTTCACCAATTATCACAAACTGAAAACATAATGACTGATTGCAGTGATTGGCATTCATTTATTGTTATAATTATTAAACCTCTACTGCAGTTTGAAATTGTTTATACTCAGAAATCAGAGAGCCATACTTTATATTTGTGAAATTAAAAACTAAGGTTCAGAATATTTGATCAAGTTAATCAAAATGTTATCATCACAAAATCTATTCATAATGAGTAAAAACAAAAAGGATTATAAAAAGGTTAAAAAAATGAAAAAAAAAACAATGCAGAGAGTACACATATAGAAAATCTTAATGAAAGAAATTACTGGCATGTTTAAAATAGTTTAATCCAGTACATAATTACACATTGTAAAGTACAGAGTGTTAAAACTGACTGACTTTGGATAAAAGGTTACATAAATGTGTAATCTAAAGACATCAAAAATACTGACCTGTCCTTCATCAATGACCTTCATCTGACCTTTAGCATCACCAGGTACAGCCACACGTCTTTCCTCTCCATCAGTCAATTTCTCTGAGTCTAATTCTACAGATTCTTGTACTTCAATAATGGCTACCCTCTCTCTCCTTCTAGATGATTGAATTCTCTCATGTCTTGGTTGAGATGGCGGTTTAGGAACATGTCCAGATTGTGAAACTGATGATTCTCTGTCAAGTTCCACAAGTCGTGTGGAACTCCTGGGACTACTTCTCCTTGGAACTTCTCTTTCCCGTTTAGATGACCTTCTGACCTCTTGGTAAGGATGTGCTGCATCCATGACAACCATACTACCACGATCAGTTAGTACAGTGTCATCAGAGTCAGTTTCTTCACTATCACTCTCAGTTTCAGTTTCACTCTCAGTTTCAGATTCACTCTCATCATCACGGGGGGACCGTCTTATTGGTCCTGAAACACCTTTCTTAGCTAAACTTGGTGGAACAAATTCATCATCATAGCCACGTCTGACCTTGACTGACCTCTGTTTTCCACCTCTTGGAGTTTGCGTTGATTTCTCATTGTCATCAGTACTAGTACTCTGATCTGAAGAAAAGATTGATAAAATGTTTTAGTATAAAGCAAACTAAACATAAAATATCAAAAAAAAAGATAAATAAATAAATAAATAAATAAATAAATACAATGTTACCCTCTCACTTATTTTTTTTTTTCAATTTTTACATAAGACACATGCTATGGAAGTTTACCAGCATACGACATGATTAATACCTCTCAATGTTAACATTTGTGTCATAGAACATTGTAGAAAATGTTTATAATGCAATTTTTTTTTTTTTTTTTTTTTTTTTTTTGAATAATGATGTTTTAACGGAAAATCATCAACTACCCAATTCAATATCTAAAGGAAATAATTGTTCTGGAAGAACATTACTTAGGGGATATCATCTACACAGTATGCTGGCAAACACGAAAAATAGATTATTTTTTCTTTCATAATGCATAAAGTTTCAAAAAATTAATTTACCGGTAATAGATGAAAACGAAGAAACTATTTCAGTATGTTATTCCAGGGTATTATGGCACTTTCTTAAGATATAAATATTTTTAAATATATAAATACATCTCACTTCATTTCTACTTTGAAAATTAAGTTAACAAAGAGGAGAACAATCAAAAACAAAAAATACTATTATGATCACCTGTATCAAATTCAATTTTAAGAGGTTTTTTACCTTAAGTGTCATTTACTACATTGATTAAATATCACCACACCAAAGAGTGAATAATTACATGTATGTGCAAAGTAAAACTAAATTTAAATAAATAAAAAGCTGTGTGAAACTAACAGTAGAAATCTAACTAAACTTCACATAAAATAAGTGAAATGTGACTCAAAACCTTAAAGGGAACAATGAAGTAGATAAAATGGTTATACCAAGAACCATAACTCTGTAGTTACAAGGAGTCATGAGATCCTTATTTGAATATATAAATGTCAATTTTTTAAGGACAGGTTCTTTGGAATTTTAAACCCAAGTCAAGATTATGGTATTTCATTTATATTGAAATTGTTAGTTCTCATATGGTTGAGAAAACCAGAGTAAACAGAGAAAATGATTGCAATCAAACTGACAAATTTCTCGATTTGTGGGTAACTACCAACAGATAGGTGAATTCTTAACTGTTAGCCTGGAAATTATGTTTTAATTTAATGCGAATCACAATTAGGTTAATAGCATATTTTGGCATGGCATTAGTACCATAGGTTTTTAAAAGCTGACAGAAATAAGATTCTTCCTTTATAGTCAAATTTTATCATCTGAAAGGGTGGGATGTACAACATGGCAGAAGTACATGTATACAGTACTTGGTTATTCTCGAGGTAGACTGTATAAAGGACTGTCACTATCAAATCAATCTAGTGAAATTTATATCCTGATAACATAACATCACTAATGTCATGATCACTAGAACACAATGTACCTGTTAATTTTAAATTATTAGCTAGTCCTAAAAAGATTTTTTCTTAGATAATAGTTAGTATAACATCAGAAAGAGAATTATTTTAACATTTCAAAGATCAGTGTTAGAACAGATTTTGTTGTTAATTTCCTGTTACATCGTCACCGGTATTAATGGTTCATATCAATATGAAATATAAGTACATGTATAATTAAGTTTTTTTTTAAATCTGTTAATCTTTGGATTAGTAAAGAAGACAATAAAATTTTTAATATGAAAATTTACAAAAAAATTACAAATAAAACATTTAACTACCTGTCTACCAGTTAGATGTATGTGCATAAAGCAGAGTTCATTTTTAAAAAAAATATTTTTGTTAATTATAAGGAGTTTAGTAAGAGTTTACAATATAAAAAATAATGATTATTTGATCTTAGGAACACAACCACTCACCACTGGACATGTCTGAAAAATGAAGGTAAAATTAAAGATTGGAGGAGATTAAGGTGATTAATTAAAGCTTTTAATCACTTTATGTGACTAAACTAAAGCGAGTTACAACAGGATTAACCCATGGTGAACTATGATGATTTATTTTTAACCTACTGTACTAAATGTAGTAGCACTGTATTATTATTGACAGAAATCAAGTACATGTACAAGTACCTGTTAGTATTTACAGCTGTTTTCATCACTGTATTACATTTTTACAATGCCAATATTTTTTTTGTTTATTTATTTTTTATTTTGGTATTTTAAAGGATAAAAGTGATAAATAATTTTTTAATTATTTCTAAAAATGCATTTCTAATGACAGATTTTTTCCTTTTTTCTTTTTGCATAAGCCACTTGGATTTCTTCACAAGGTAAAATTGAAAAACTTTTTTTTTTTAAATAATGCTTTTCTATTGACTGGGAATTTTTTTCAAAATATCACAAATTTTTTTTTTACTAATTACTTTTATGTACGATATGTGCAACCCCATCTCTACAGCATCTTGATGTTAATAAATGTAATCATGAATTTAAAAAAAAAAAAAAACAAACAATTTTTCATATCTTATATCTTGGTCATTCAAATTTAACTCACAAAAATGGGAAATTCTGGTATGAAAATATCTTGGATCTTGAGACTGTTTTATTTTTATCATGTGAAAGCATTTACTGTTATTGTGATGCAAAATGGTGGACAAGTGACAATATCAATAAACATATATAAATGAAAAAAATAATAATAATGATCTCTTTCCTAATTATTTTTTATACCTTTTTCTGTATTTCTTCAGGAAAGAAAAATATTGAATTTAAGTTTAATAATTCAATAAATGTTTAATATATGTGTAATATAATAATATAATAGTGTACACTAACAAGTCATTTTTTATGAATAATAATAATAATAATAATAATAATTATATATATATATATATATATATATATATATATATATATATATATATATATATATATATATATATGCAACAAAATGAAAATTAACAAAAATTTTCCACTTCATTCCCAAACTGTGAAATAATCTTTTTTCCTGTAGTCTCAGCTATTGTACTTCAACTTAAAATTTCATAAAAATGGTTGTTCTTTCAACAAAATTGGTGAATACTTATATAAGGTGTCATTCTGTTTATAACATTCAAACAACTAAACCATGCTGAAAAGAAACAAATCCTCTATCCAAATTAAAAACATAATGTGGTTTTTTATAAAATTTATTCTTTATTGTGATCAAGATTACATTGTGACAATTTTAGTGATTTTATTGACACAACATCCATATTGCCATGACAATAATACCTTCAACTTCTATAGCATCAAGTAAGGCCATGTTATTAAACATCTTTCCATAGGTTTTTAATGGTTCCAGACCAGGATCCGCATCCATCTGATTATCTCCCCCGAGTTGTATGTTGCGGTATTCTTTATCCTCATAGAACTTCTTTTCTTGATTTTGCCATTTGTTGAACTCCTTCAGTGTCATTGGACCTTTAGGTGGTTTTGGTGGATATTTGTCTCTGGGAATATTTCCTTTACTATCTCTGAAATCTACAGTGAATCCACCCTGTCTGCTCCGACGTATTTCACTTTCAGGACTACTGTCTTGAAATCTGTCATATCTACCTCTTTGAGGTGGTTCTCGGAATGATCTATGCGGTTCTAAATGATCAAATGGAAGTTGTTTGTATCTTTCTTCGTGTGCAGGACTGAGTGGGGGACTCCAATTCTCAGAATCATTTCCTTCCCAGCCCCAATAACCTGTGTCTTCAAAATCACCATCATAGTATCCCTGTTCCCGTAAAAACTGTTCTGTACTTGGGTCAATGTTAGTATCACCACTTCTAAATGTGTTAGGCCGATCATGTGACAATTCTCGAGATCTTGACCTTGATTTATTCTGTGTGGGCCCCTCAAAGTTTTTACTTTGTCTCTGTCCATAATTTTTAATTCTGTCAGGGCTTGCACCATCAAAAGAATGTGACTGATGATGCATAAGGCCCCTGGACCTAGGACGTTCAACATCTAAATACTGTTTATACTCATATGACTGGTACCCTGCTTCCCTATCAGGACTAATGCTATCAAAAGAGCGAGACTGCTGCATCATTGGTGGGTATCTACCATCTCTGACAGGGTGATGTAACATTTGCTCACATTCCTGAGGACTATATCCTAATTCTCGTAATCGCCTGTAATTGTAGGCATTATTCTGGTATTCCTGAGACTGACTGGGCTCCCGGTTCATAGAACCCCTTCTATTATCCTGATATATGGAACCCCTTCTAATATCCTGATACATGGGACCCTGTTGAGGATCCTGATACATGGGACCCTGTCGAGGATCCTGATACATAGGACGTTGTCTAGACTGATAGTAAGGTGGCATTCCTTTTTGAGATCCATAACCAAACCTTTCATCCCCAGGATGTCCTCTTGAAGCATCTGGTACTGAAATTCTACGTTGATCAAGTACCTGCCCATACTGTCTATCATTGTAAGCCTGTTCAGGGGGCACAAAATTGTCTGATTGTTCATTATTATTTATATTTTCTTGGGATGGTGCCTTCAGTGAAAATGTTTTTGTTGTTGAAGATACTGGTTCAAAAGCCTTAGTAACTTTGATATAATGTTTAAATCTCTTCCAATCAAAATTAAACTTCTTGGATTGTTTGAATAAGGCAGGTGCCACACTACTCCGCAGAATGTTTTCTTGTTTCAGAAATTTTATCATTGTTTCAGACACCAGTTTGAATGTCACATGATTCATTCTCTTCTGTTCAGTCAAGTCAACAACTTTACCTGGTTTTAACATTGCAATGTTTCCTATGACTTTAAACGGCATAATTTTACGTTTTTTATTCTGAGTATCTGTCCCAGTAGATGGAGGAATGGGTCTATGGATGCCGTTTTCTGGTCCAGTCAATATAATGGGTGGCGGTGATCGCGTCTCTGCCCTGGATACATCCAGCGTTGGTACTGACAGAGACTGTTGCCTCGAGTCATGAATTCTGTCAAGTAATGATGTTGTTTTACCTCTGAATTCTTTCCTCGGGGGAGGAGGTTCCGGAAGTATGTCCTGTGCAATCTCTGGATCAACTTGTTTTTTATCTGGACTTGTAGACTTTGCTGATGGAACATTTTTCTTTTTTAATGGTCTGACACCAGCTAATTATTGAATCAAAACACACAATTAATCATCAGAGTTTTTTTTAAACCACAAAAGGCTCAATATAATATTTTATCTTAGTTAAATGATACAGAAATAATAATACAAAATATTTAGTTGTCAGTCATGTTGTTTGAGTTAAATAGCCAAGATCCCCCCTTTCCATTTTTCACTTCTTTTTCTTTGTTCTTTGGCTTGTAGGATGTCAACACCAGTTGGACCAATAATTTAGTTAAACAACCCTTGAAAAAGTTTTTAAGATACTTACAGAGACGATTTATTTTGGTTCAACATCTCAGCACAGTAAATACTAGTGAGCGCTTCTTTTAGAAATTTTTTTTATTAAGGATACAGTTGTAGTTCTATCATAAACTTGTTACTTTTCGAAGCAGTTTATTGTAATTTGTAACCTTACCTTTATATCTTGATTCTTCTACTTCCACTACAGCATGTGGTAATGTTTTGTTTCTTTCATCTAAAATTTAAAAAAAAACACAGTAAAATTTGATTGTTACTATACTGACACAATGCAATACTACATATACCTGACTGTGACTGACATAAAACAATAAATAACACAGCTTCTTCCTCTTGGAAGTAATTCAATTCCTTGAGATGGTTGGAATTGCTCAGAGACGAAAATGAAATCATTGGTAGGGATCAACTTGGAATTTTTTCCTAGGAAATCATTAGCCCTAGACTCAGAAAAAAGATCTATTACTAACTGAGTCCATAGTTCCACTGTATATCTTACTGATGTTATTCACAATTACAATACAAAAACAAGAGACCCATGGACCTTAACGCTCACCTGAGGAAATGTCCAAAAACTTGCAAAGAACTTAATTACAAAAACTTTACAAAATTCCTCAAGTTTGTAAATCTGGCAATAATTAATCAGAAATATCTAGTCCCATTTCATTTATAAATAGCTTATATGCATGATTTAAATAGTACAATGAATAATTTCTAAATAATGATTTTGACCTTTGAACATATGAACTTGAACCTAATATCAAAATGGTCGTATTATCAATACCTATAATATTCTGATATACAAAAAGTTAATGGTTTTCAAGATAATTTTCAATTTCAGTCTTCTTCTACAGCTATGACCCTAAACTTTCAACATATGACCTTAAACCATATATCAAAATGATTGTCTTATCAATACCTACAATATTCTAATATACATGCCTATACAAAAGCTTATAGTTTTCAAGCTAATGCCCAATTTTAGTATTTATAAACAAAAAATAACATTTTAGGGGCAACAACTCCTACATGGATTATCATATAGTTAAAAAACCTTTTTAAATTTTGTCATGGGAAACATTTTAACAATGTTTTGAATTCATATACATTGTATCTCTTAAAATTGGCAAGAAAATTGCCTAAAACTTCATAAATCACATATTAGGTCATGACCTTAATTTGTGACCTTGACCCCTAATTTAAAGGTCATTCAAGAAAAAGTCAAAACTGAAAACCCCATGTCATTATCTGTTCAAATAGTTGAGTTATAACAATTTAAGCCATTTTACGAAATTTTTTAAATTAAACGCAAAAACGCGTAACCTATTTTTCGACCAAATTTCATGAAATGAATAAACAAGCTTAAGACCCTAGAGAAGTTAAATATCACATCAGATTTTTTCTCCCATCATCGGGTTTCGGAGAAGAAGATTTTTTAAGATTTTTGGACCCCTGGGTCACCTTGACCTAGTTTTGGTAGCCATGGCAATGCCATGAACAAATCTGAATTGCACCAGCCCATATCTGCTTCTGACCAAGTATCATCGAAATCTGTCCAGCAGTTTTGGAGGAGAAGTCGAAAATAGGTGTTAATGACGCATGCACACACACACAAGCGTACGCACATATGCCACACCATGCCATAATCTCACATGACCTTTCATTCAGGTGAGCTAAATACAGCTACTCCCTTCCTTGCTGATGCAATTGACACATATGATACAAAAAATACAGCTACATGTACTTTCATCCTTGCTGATGTTATTGACAATTATGATATATACCGTAATTACTATTTCAGTGACTATACTGTCATACAGATAAGCCTAAAATTAAACTTATAAAAATAATATGGTAAATATAGATTTTTAAAAAAAAACTGTGCTAGTTAACAAAATCAAATAAATACTGTAAATAAAAAAAATAAATTAAAAAAAAATAAATATTGTGGTTAGAAAATCATATACTATAAACAAAAACAATCCATGTTTTCTCTTAACTATAAACATAAAATGTTTTATTTGTGAAAAGTTTAAAATAAAACTGCTAAAAATAAACAGAAATGAAAATAAAAGAAGGAAAAGTATAAATCAGAGTGTCAGTTAGGGTGTTTGGAAAGAGTTCAAATGAAAGAGAGATTTTATCAGGAACATAAACTGGTCTTGATCAAGGAGGACTTTGGTGAATCCATGGGGTAATTTTTTTTTAGAATTAAGTAAAGCTATAGGACAAAACTTAATAAATTAATGAGGACAAATAATTTAAAACACAGTTTTTATGTAAATTAAGGTCGGATATGAAGTTATATTCTTTCACATTTACATGTGGTGTGAAAGTAGATTAATTCCCATTAATTAAGAAATGTACATAATGTACTGTATATATGCAATCAACTATTAAAGTACTTCAATAGAAAATTTAGAAACTGATGGTTTTCAACTAGATTACTATTAAGTAAGGATATTGGGTATGGTCATTAATATCACAGATATATATATATATGTGTGTGTGTGTGTGTGTGTGTGTGTGTGTGTGTGTGTGTATTGTTGGTTAGCCATTGTAACTTACCCCTAAATATCATTGTTTCAATCCATTAACGTTACACACAAATACAACAGAAACAGAAATAGTTCTGTCTTCATTCCAGAGCACAGACTTTATAACTTTTGTTTTAATTCTAAATCATTGTCTCGAGATAATCATTTCTTTTTTAAAATTAGCTTTTCTCTGAATATAATGTATTAAACTCTAATGAATGGCTATAAATCTATTACTAGCTAACACTTTTACATCTAATTTACCTGGTTACCATGACAATATATATAAACAACATGGCTGTTAAAAAGTAATTATCTACTTGTTCTGTTTAATTACAACTTGACTGAAATATTTATCACCTGTAGCTTCATATTGATTTACTTATCTCAAATAAGACCTCTGTAGTCTGATGCCCATATATATATATTTTTATAGAAAAAAATTACACCCAATGGCTCATTTGATCTCTTACTTTATTTTGTATGGATATATTGTTTATCATGACGATGGTGCATTGTTTTGTTTATTCATATAAACCCTATAAGTTGAAAAATAAATATTAATACAACATTTTCCCTGGATCATACAATCGTTATCACCTACTCAATATTTAGAAAAAGGTAAATCACCCTGGTATAACTTGTTGCACCGTACCACAAAAGGTCACAGCATGTGTAAATAAGGAATCAATCAGTATTGATATTTATGAATGACTAAAATTGTTCCTTATCTGAATCAAAATTTAACACTTAGTCTTAGGTTACTGTTCTGTACTTAAAATGATTGTAACTTTAGCAACCTGGGTTACTCCCCCTGCAGTTCACCACATTGATGGAAAGGTGAAGGGGGGATTTTAACTTTAAAGTAAATGTTTTGCTGTGTAAAATTTACAACTTAGTAATGCCTTGGCACTAACTTTATCGTGGATTAACAATTACAATAATAATGACCTTGAAACTGACATGTTAAACACAAAGTACTGTAGTCTATTTGGATGAGGATGAAGTTGACAGGAGCAAGATTCTTTTACTGTTACAATAACACAGTCAGTTCCCGGATGGTGGGGAAAATTGAGTACTCAGTGAAAAACCATCAAACTGACAAACTTTCTGACAAATGGATTTGTCTGAATTAAGGCTTTGTAGTTACCGCTGCAGTATGAAAAAGGGTAACAAAACAAGAGGATCAAAACAAACATGATAGCATACAAAACAGAAAAAGTTGGATAGTTATTAGAGAATAATGTTTTACATCATCTATGAAATCAAGGTTATAAGTTTATTTTATTTAAAAAAGGCAGAAAACAGAAAAGAAATACAATTATATGCCATATTGGATAATATATATGTGTACATTGTATTGTAAAAAATTAAAAATTAGTTAAGAGGTCTATTTAAGTGATGCACAATATAATCTGTAAACAAAAATATCTGTGCTAGTTAGTTTAAACCTGTTAATGATTTATAACTATCATTATAATACCAACACCTAAATTTAGCCCTCACCTAGTACTCTCAACCTCACTGCAATAAATATGTTTTGACAATATGTTTTATTAATACAATGCTTTAGTTTAATTTTAGTGCTTCAAACAGCAAGCATACTTCCTTAATCATTAGCATCCAAACAGTTAAAAAGCATCGAAATCCAAAATGAAAATAACAAACACAGCCAAAATCTTAGCAATGTAAAATGTCAAATATTTCGCAATTTTCTAAAGAACTATGGAAATATCTTAAGGGTTGGTAGGTATTTTTCATGTTCCATTGAATGTGAATAAATGTGAATGAAAAACATGAAAACCTTAAAATGATATACCAAAACAATAAATGTTCTTGACAATGCTATGTAATCAATCAAATTAATCCAGATATTACTGATTGTTTATCAATTAAGAGTTGTGTCCCTTTATATGCTTCTACATAAAATCAAGGAAGTTCTTTTAAGCATTATAAAAGTCCTAACATACAATCACAGTTTAGGTTTTAGTCTTTTGACAGAGTTTATTTTATAGGAACACCTCATTTATTCTTAATATGACATGTTTTAAGGTGCTATTATCTCTGAAATTTAAAAAAAACATCCCCACACAACTAAGCTGCATAAATTATATGTACAAACTATAACTGGATACTTCTTTCAATATTTTTTACCGAATTACTAATAATTTTTTTAAGGGGTGTAGGTCAGGAAGGGGGGGGACATTATTATAATAAAATGAACTTTAAGATGTTATTAATTAGGATTAGTAATATATGATTACTGTTTAATTGTTTACCTCCACTACTGGCATTAAGTGACCGAGCACTGTGGGGGGACGTTGGTTGGGCATGTGCAAGTCTTCTCTCTCTTATTTCATCTTTAGAAGCCATGTGATTCTTTTCTGTGATACAACATAAATTGTGCAAAAAACAAAGCTAACTACACAACTAAACATGTGAACATCTGAAATAATTTGGCATGATTGAAAATGGGTTAACTTAACTACTTAAATAGCAAAACATAATTGAAGTATAAAATAATAGGTATACATTAAAATTATCATTGAAAATAAAACTTAAAAATTAAAAAGCTTTATAAGCACAAGTTTCCAAGGCAAACAGCACATAGTTATATACAATCTCTCTCTCTCTCTCTCTCTCTCTCTCTCTCTCTCTGTTATGACAAATAATCATCACTGCTCAATGCTAGCATAAAATCAAACTGCTAACTGGAACATCAAAAGCATGGAATGTGTTCAATGATTTTAATTTGTAAATTTAATATCAAATAACCATTATTCAGTGAACATTTTGCAGCATTTGGAATTACACATGCTCTTGTACATAAAAGCAAAATAGCCTTTTTTTAACGACTTGTACAAAAATAGCAAGCTAACCTGAATTACTGCTTTGCCAAAAATAGCCATTAATTATCTGCAAACAATTATATATAAAGTAGCAGGCTAGTTATACAAATGTACTTGTATACAGTGGATGGTTACAGTTGTTTTATATAGTAATCTTACCATCCATTGCAGGTAGGTAACCTGATCCTTCTGCTATTTCTAAATGTTCCATGTAAAGTTCTTCTTCATCCAGGCGCTGGTTTTCTGGAGGAAGTTCTATACCTGAATAGTCTACTGGTAAAGTGATCTCGATAATGTTTGACATCCGAGCATCTTCTGAATCAGCTGAAGAATAAATTTTTTTTAAAAATCAGAAGGTTACAAGTATTGAGATGAAAACACAAATATATCAAAGCACAGACTGTGCTGAACGTAGGAAAGTAGTCATGAAAGCCTGGTAACGGAGTTGATATCGATACCTTGACTTTCCTATGTAAAAATAAAAACATTCAATTCCTTTTTACAGAAATAAAATTCACAAGCAAATTCAGTGAATGTACATACTTTTTGTGAACTGAAAGATGGAAGAAAAGAAAGATAGACCAAACTTCCAGAACAGATCATTAAATATTCGTATAAAGAACATGTGTGTAAGTCTCATAAAAATAATTTTTTGATTCTGTACCAAGCTATGAGCATGTTTCCCGCAATTACACATCAGAAAACAAATGCTGGCCACCATTTCCATTAAAAATGATATGTTTCCTCAACATTATTTAACATGGTTTCTAATCTCTTGATTGTTTTGTGACCATAAATTGTTAATTTGCATCAATTGCAAAAACGAGATACAAAATTTGACAGTAAAATTTACTGCAATGTACATCGGAATAAAAGCATAAACTACATATACTGTTTCATCTTATTTCACACAAAATGGGCTTACATAGTATAAGCTATAACAAAAAACACATATAAGCTTGCAATATTCCAGAAAGTGTCTCATTAGCATTGTTATATGCCAGTGTTTACAACATATAAAGCAGAATCTTGTCTTACTTTAATCCTAAACACTGACTCAAATAAACATGCAACAACTTAAGATACAGCTTTAAACCCCCCCCACCCCCCCCCCCCCAAAAAAAAAAAAAAAAAAAAAAAAAAAAATTATAACCAAGCCAATTTATCATTATCGGCAAATGTATATATACATGAACCAGACAGTCTCTTACCTCCCTTCTAAATATACCCGGTACATGAACCAGACAGTCTCTTGCCTCCCTTCTAAATATACATGAACCAGACAGTCTCTTACCTCCCTTCTAAATATACATGAACCAGACAGTCTCTTACCTCCCTTCAAAATATATATGAACCAAACAGTCTCTTGCCTCCCTTCTAAAAAGTTTTCCCCATTTTACTGCCGAAAGCAAATTTTTATGGCAAAAGCAAAGGCCTATACTAATGGCCAAATGGCAACATACGTAGATATTTTTAACATGTTAAAAACTACAATATCTACTTGTGTCAAGCCAAATTTATGTCATTCTGAGTAACAGTAAGGTTAAAAATATTTTATTTTGCTAGTATTAAGCATGTTTTCCTCAAAAATTTTATCAGAATTACTACTAAATGCTAACACATGTATATGTAACTACATTATACTACATATAAATACAGATTTATGTTATGCATAAAACTTAAGCATGCAAGTTTGTTATTTTGAATTTTTAAACAAGACAAACTATTTTGACATTTTTTGCAAAAAAAAAAAATAATAATAATAATAAAGGAAAGAGAGTCAACACAAAAGAATGAAAGAATGTCAGGAGCTAATGTACTAATTTGTATTTTAAATAGATGGAATTTTAATGTTATCTCAAAGTGTTCACTTGAATAAAAAAATGTACAAATTCTGGGTTATTTTATCTCAGCACCTGAAATGGGCTCAGTTAAAATCTAAACATTATACAATTATTCAGAATAATTTAATGATGTTGATTAATTGTTAATTGTAATATTGGTAATTGAACTGTCTTTTTATATTCAGACAATCATGCTATTTTAATGTGTGTATTGAAATATACATTGTATATCTGTTTTAACTTGTGACCACTGTGGTAGCTCAGTTGGTAGAGTGCTCGCTCCGTGAAAGGGAAGGTCGTGGGTTCGAACCCCGGCCGGGTCAGACCCAGACTTGAAAGTGGGTAGTGATTGTTCTTTTCGCCAAGCACTCAGCATTATGAATTGAAAGTCACGGTTCTTTCAGATGGGAATTTAAAATAAACGAGGTCCCGTGTCACGGCGTGGCACGATAAAGAACCTTGCTGTATAATGCCATCAGCGCAACGACAGGCAAAATTTCTGCACTTTCGACTATAGCTGGTGACTTTTTTATATGAGTGAAATATTCTTGACTGGGACGTTAAGCACCATTACTCAACTCTCAACTCTGTTTTAACTTGTGACTTATCATTATTTATGTTTCTCTTTGCCTAATTGTAAATGTACAATATCAATTTGAAAACTTGATACAAGTATTACCAGGGTAATATGTTGATAATGACTGTAATGGCTGATGCTAATAACATGTAACAGATTATTTCTTAGTTTCATTTTTTTTTTCACTCAAAAATAACATAAATAAATAAATAAAATAAATAAATAAATAATAAATAAATAAATAAATAATAATAATTATAATAATAAAAACACCAAAGAATTAACGAGGCATTTAATACTTAAGAGGAAAAATAATGATATGTGCTCATAAACAAAATGTAGCTAATATGCTTTGAAAGAGTTAAAGCTAGTGTAAGCTGTTCTCAAAATGCAGAAAAGCATCACACAAAGGGAGATAATTCTACTGTAAAATCAACTCAGGTTAGGCTAGACTTACCATTTGGAGAATCTACATAAATATCAATGTGATAAATTTAATAATGATAAATGTATGCACTTTAAGATAAAAAGTTCTAGATGCTGCCTATAATAAAACTTAGAGGTATAACTAATATTTTGACATTGGTCATTATGGCTTGGACAATGGCAGGTTGCGTTCACTTTTTACTTAATGATAAAAGTTAGTTTGGAATTCATGTGGCATATTGGATTGATCATCAAATCTACTGACTCAGCATAGAGTCAATAATATATGTTGTAGTCTATTAATAATATGTTAGTTCTAACTAAGATCGAAAATGTTTACCAATTTCAACATGAATCAAAATACATGTAGTACAATTCTACAGGAAAAAATTATTATGGACGAATAAAATATAAAAGTATAAAATGTTATAAGTTATAGTTTTGAAAAAGAAAAAAAAAAACAAACTATAAATTAATAAATTATTTAATGGAATCTATATATCTGTAATAATTGTCTTTAAAAACCATGGTAACTATGATTAGTATTCAAAATTAAAATATAAATAAACAAACCTTTTGGTAGAGCTATTACATAAATTTTGTGTTTTTTGTTGAATTCACATCCTCCAATAACAACTTTACAGCGATTACTGTCTGGATCTGGTACCAACTAAAATGTGAAGCAAAATTTATAAATCTAATTATAAAAAATTTCCGTTTTGTGTCACAATGTCATGATTTCAATGAACATTAAAGATATTCCAGCCTCAAATAACAACTAAAGCAAACTACTATCCAGGTATGGTACTAACTAAAATGTAATCCTGCTGTGAATAAACAATTTAGTTACTGAAAAAATTTCTGGTTAAAAACATCCTGAACATATCCATTAATTCCTGCCTCCTAGTAGTAACTATGTTGATAAGAAACTTAACTGTTAAATAAATTATTTAAAAAATCAACAGTGAATAGAATAAATTAAAATTATTCCAATTGGCGAAATTTTAACACAAGTTCAAATCACCCCTGCATCCAATAACAGAGTTTCAACAAAATCCAAAATTAACAGAAAATTACTATAAAATCCTTGAGTGAGTTACATCATTAAACTAATATACAGGTAGCTAATTATGTAATTAAAATAGTTCTATACAGGTAAGAACTTATAAAGGTATAGTGTGTGTGTGAAGCCAAGTCAAACAAAAAATGTGTACACAGTAGGAAAAATGTCAATAAATGTTCATATACAGGTATAGCAGACACAGGCTACAAAAAGTACATGACACCCACAATAAACAAGGAATTAATATTGTACTGAATGGAACATATTTAACATAGAAAATACCATACATTTCTATAAGTTAAAGTTCAACCTGTCTACAAAGACCTATAAATGGCACTTGCAATTAGAGGGTGACATTTGTGACAGCTCACCTGTACTAATGTATCACATGTTATTACCCTGCAAAAGGGGGCAAATGTCAACAGATAGCTCACCTGTATGGATGGATCTCATTGTTATAACAATGCAGAAGGTGACAAATATCACCAGATAGCTCACCTGTATGGATGTATCTCATTGTTATAACAATGCAGAAGGTAGCAAATTTCACCAGATAGCTCACTGTATGGATGTATCTGATCGTTACAACAGTGCATAAGCTGGCAAATATCACCAGATAGCTTACCTGTATGGATGTATAGCATCGTTAAAACAATGCAGAAGGTAGCAAATGTCACCAGATAGCTCAGCTGTATGGATTTATCATTTCAAAGAGATAGACCCATGAATTGCATTTGGTACTGGGACTGACAAAGATACCAGGATGCATGACGATATTTAAACTCTTTTGTATTAAGTGCAGGTGAGCTCAAATGACCTTCATGAGAGAGTTATCTTTACCAGCAAGATTAAACAACATTGCTTAAAATGTCATTTCCATGTCTTAATAATCAGGTGTACTTTATGACCATTAAATGTCCAAATCAATATTTTCACATGTACAACATAAAGCTGCCTGTTTAGTCAAATGAAAACTGAACAAAATGTAAGTAACTGAGAATTTAGGACACATGTCACCAACTTCACAATACACTAGGATTTAGAATTGCTAACTGATAACTTTTAA
The DNA here is from genome assembly GCA_029721355.1 of Tegillarca granosa. Taxonomy (NCBI): domain Eukaryota; kingdom Metazoa; phylum Mollusca; class Bivalvia; order Arcoida; family Arcidae; genus Tegillarca; species Tegillarca granosa. Next base: position 45,191,229 of record CM056599.1, on the reverse strand, counting down.
ATTTCAAGGGGGAAAAAATCCAATAACTAGAACATATACCGAAAAAGACTTTTATAATCATTAAAATTCTATAAGTTTATAAAATATGAAATTTAAAAATATCTAAAATGTCGGATTAAAAATGTACATGAATTTAATTAAATTAAATTATTCAATCCTGAGATGATAACACAAACACCGGTTCAGTGGTTTATTCTATAACTGAAGGTTACTATGTACATAACATGTCAGGTTCAGTATGTTTTTATAAAATTGTAAATACTGGTATATAAAGGCCATTATAATTAATTCATCTGTTTACAATGCCATATACTTTTTAATTAAATATTATCAATTGATTTTAAACTGAGAGTTTAACATCTTAATGTTAGCAAATGATAAACAGCCATGACTGAAGTTAAAGTTCCCTAGAGTATAAGGAGTACATTATTACCAAAAATAGCCAGCACACTAGAAAAGCAATGATACATACAGTCAAACCTGTTCTACAGATAAACTTGATCTACAGTCCCAGTCAAGAATATTTCACTTATATCGAGATGCCGTCAGCTATAGCTGAAAATTTAGAAATTTTGCCTGTGTGTTGCGCTGATGGCATTATACAGCATGGTTCTTTATCGTGTCATTCCTACCATCACACAGGACCTTGTTTATTTTAAGTTCCCATCTGCATGAATTGTGACTTTCATTTCATAATGCTGAGTGTTTGGCAAAAGAGCAGTCACTACCCACTTCTTTTATAGACAACCTCTATAAAGGATGTCTGTTTGTAAAGGGAATGTGTTCATATTGAAAAATCCTATTTTAGGTTAGAAGCACCTTTGATTAAGATATTTTTCATGATAACTAGATAATAGTAGATTGCCACAGTGACCATCAGAGACTATAAAGTATAAGACCGAGGGATTTTATCTTATAATTTACATGTAACCAACTTGCTTTTTTATGGATCATTAGATTGTAAGATAATTTAGATTACCAATAGTACATTAACCACACCACTGGACATTTAACCTAATGTACATCCAAAATCAGGGATGTTTTATAATCACAGATCCTATGGTAATGTGTTTGCCCTATTTCTTGTTTTGTTTGGCTGTTTTTATCATTAACTTGTATTTTGTCCATTATTAGTTGCAATAGCTGTTCCAAAGTATATATTTTTCACAAAAATGTATTTCTCCTTTTTAAATTTTATATTAACATCAGTGGAATTTTCTACTTTTTTCCTGTTGGTGACATACACTTAAAAGCTAAACTGTAGTTTAGATGGCCTTAAACACAAATTCAAAAACCAGTGGCCTAATTTATGCACAGCACCAGAAATACACATATTGACATATAAGTTTAAAATACTTTGACTGATTGCTTTAAGTGTTTTGCAAATATTTGACAATATGGAGTGTACTGACATAGCCAAGACTACCAACAACAAATGAAGTGAGAGTTGTAATGTTATCAGCAGTAGAGTAATACACAATATCTGATATGTTTATTCCGATCAGATCAGATTGTTGTGAGGTGTATTTATTCCGATCAGATCCTAGTGAGGCGTATTTACGTCTACTTAACCTTTACAAGTTATATGCTATTTATCATTTCGACAACCAATGATACATTTTATTTACCTCACTAATCCTTTATCAAGATTATGTGCAATAAATCTTATATGTCAATACACATACTGCACTTTTATAAAGTTTTTTTTCTTAAACTTCATTTAATCATTATGTTCAGGTAACGCTTCTAAACAATTTATCAAAAAGTCTATTAAATTTTAAGTTCCTTTCTTAATCTTTTCTATTTATATGTGTATTTATACATTTAATATAATTAAAAAAATCTTTATTAATTTATTTTATTAAGTGACATTTTAATCTATTTACAAGTTTTAGGTGACAGTGACCTAAATCAAGTGTCACTCATATTAAAATATTCTTATTGCTTTAGCTATTCTTAAAAATTTTTCGTAAAAACAAAAAGTCATAAGTAAAAATGCACCAGTATCAATATTCATCAATTTTGATCTATAGTATATACTTTTTATTTATGTTCTTTTTTTCCCCAACTCATATATTTAAATATGTAAAATAAGTTAGGTAAATTTTATTGAATAACTGAAAATTTAACTCCAGGTTTGTTTAGACTCATGGTTTCTTGATTTGTCGTAAAAGATTTCCAGTGAACATTTTTATATTAATTCTGTATCAGTTAATATTTCATACATTTTCATCCCTTGAATGATCTAAATCTAATAATAAGTTTGTAAACATTTATTATTATTTATATTATTTATTTATTTATTTATAATAAATTTATTTATTTATTTATTTTAGTTTTAATTACAATAATTTTTCATTCATTGGTTCACTTATTCTTCTATTATTTTTTTTTATTTTATTGATTATTATTATTATTATTGCTATTAATGTATTGATGTAGTGACTGTATTGTAATGTAATGTCAGTTAGTCTTTGTGATTTATATGCATATATTTATTGTAAGCCCTCATGCTCCAATCTCTGAGTGGCTGAGTGAAATTACTGAATAAAGTTGAGGTTGTGACATCAGTAAATACAAAAAGTACATATTCCTTGACCCCAGAGTCTGGCCTTTACTTAAGAAGAAAGACTTATAGTGAACAAGTTGGAGTATACAGCACAATCCATGATGAAGATGTTTATTTGCATAACAAGCAAAGCAAGGAAAATAGCCAGATATGTTTCTGATATAAGAATTGTTTAATCTACACCAAAATTAAAGAATTAATTATCATTTGTTGTAAATAGGTATATCAGACCTAAGACTTGCCCAGAGTCTGACAATAATTAAATTTAATCCTGCAGATTATAGCTTACTTAACCAACATCCATACTGCTATTAGATTGCTGATATTGACTTGAGGAACACAGTACCAGATAAACTACAGAATAGGTATATAGCTATCTTTTGTGAAGTCCATGATAAATATCAAACATACAGAGAAAGAATACAGCATATTTCCCATAGATTCACACTGCTGGTCACTCGGAAATACCAGGTAATCAGAAACAGCTAACTTTACCTGAGTTCACACTGCTGGTCACTCAGAAATACCAGGTAATCAGAAACAGCTAACTTTACCTGAGTTCACACTGCTGATCATTGAGAAATACCACAAAAATACAATACTGTATAAGTATTTACATTAGAGTGTATTATATTTGGTGCTTCTGGGGATCTCAAACATTTAGCCTGTATTAATATTGGTGCTGTCATTGTTTCCCCTTAGACAGGTGACTTAAATTAATGTTGAAGTGTATTAATATTGACAGAAATTAATTTAACACCAAAAGCACCCATATTAATACACAGTCAAAATAAATACTTATACTGTATATAGTTTACCTATCCTAGATTCATAAGAAATATCAGATAGCTAACTTACCCTAGATCCACACTGCTGGTCATTGAGGAATACTAAATAACCAGAGATGGGATATTCGTTGGAATCTATGGACATCCACACAATAGACAAGGCATCTGGTTTTTCTGATCTTTCAAGGGAGATAACTGGTCCTCCTTCATTTGTCATTATTGGACATTTCATCATCTGCAGTAAAAACAAATATTATAAGTAAACTTGAAATATTGATGGCTTTAATTACATCTTTTAGATTTGACTAATTCAGTATAGGGAAAAAGAGACATATATATCTGATAAGTCACAAATATGCCATCCTCCTGTGATGGCAAATAAATTTGCAGTACTCATTAATTCTTCTATGCATAATTTTTTTTTAAATTGAATTGGAAAAAAAAATATTTGTCTGCAGTAATATCAAAAAATTAGGTACAATTGGCTTATTTTAGCTTTATAGCTTAAATAGGTTATTTTTATTATTCATATTTTTCCCAAATCTTTTTTTTTTTATTATGAGGCCTATGATAAGATTGTAGGTAAATTCATTTTTTCGAGAAAACCATTACAGTTATTATCACTATTTAAACATACCAGTTTATTTGATGTCAGAGGTGAGTAACCTTTCTGCAAAGAGTAAGCTTCTACAACAATTTCATACAGTCTACCTCCAGCTAATCCACTGACATTAACACTGTTGTTCTCTGGGGGAAACATGTCACAATAACTGACTCCATTCAAAAAGAGCTGAAATAATACAAAAAAAAACATGAATTCTTGTTCATAGTACATGTATTTTAATAATAATTGACAGAAAAGAAGGTACTGAGAAGTGTTTAATGGATAAAACCCACAGAAAATAAAATAAAAGCAAATAGCCTAAAATTTTCACCTATCAAGTTTGGTAAAATATGTTTTCTGAGAAGTGGTTGATAGACAAAAAAAAATAAACTCCCAATGAAATAAAACTAGATAGCTTACAATCTCTAGTTTGGTCAGAGGTGTTTATCTAGTCAGTAACTGTGAAATCTTCAATACACCCAAACACATTTCATAGGAAATGACTAGATTATTTAATTTCTCATAACAAGAATTACTGAGAATTATATGTCTCCCTAACTTGATCTCGATCTAAAGAATCTGACACCTTGTACGTGCTGATTTCACTATGGTCAACATAGTAATAGTTAACTATTTGGCTTATCTTTTCTAATTTGTCAGAACTGACCAAGTAGGATGACAGCTAAGATCAACTGTACATGTTGTCAATCATGTTAAATCTCCTACTAGATAATTAAATGTTGTATACAGACAATTTGGATTTGTATTTAGCTTTTATATCCCTAATATTAGTATATACATGTATTTGCTTTTTTAAAATACAAAACATTGCAGCATTATTAATTAACTCTAATCCATGTTCAACTACAGTTCAATATTTTGTAATGCATGACTGATAATATAAAATGTCTTATTGTAAAAAAATTACTATATAACTGTGGGATAAAATACTTATCTAAATTCAAACTTAACCTGTATCTTATCAGTATCAATATTAATCACCATTTAAGTGAGTAGAAGATGACTCATGTTAATGATTGGATACCAAAGTATTACTGAGTGTCTGTCAGACTGATGGCCAGATGAACAGACAATAGACAATAGAAAAGACTGATGAATGAATAGATGGATGGATGGATGGAAGACGATTGGATGAAAAGATAGATGGATGAGTAGAAAGATGAATGGGTGGGTTTGCAGAACAGACTGATGAATGGAAGATGGATGGATAGAAAAGATGATGAATGGATAAAATGGATGAACAAACAGAAAAGACACATAAATGGATAGATGGATGAAAGGAAGGAGAAATAAATTGACAGACATAACAGAATAATAGATGGATGGATAGATGAATGGATAAATAGCTAGAAAAGAAAATGGATGGATGGACAGAAAAGATAAGTGGGTGAGAGGAAAACATAGTATCCCCACCTAAAATATTATCAATATAAAGGGGGGGGGGGTTTATTAAATTCCCATCATGTATAACTATATAAATACCTCATATCCTTTGACTAGTTGTAAGCTGTGAGAGTCTGGTAGATCCCAGAATACTTCTATAACTCCTGGACTTGTAAAACAGGCCTTTATAGTTGGAGAACAGCTCCACCAATCCCATGTTTTCTTCTGAAATACAAACAATTATATATTCAGTTTAACAATGTTAACAAATAACAGATTTACATGAGATTAGTGGTCAGTCATATGTGGGGGTAAAGGCATTTCTAACATGACCACAAGACCTTGCCTGATGGTATAAATAAATGATAATCAAATGATGTAAACCAGTAGGAGTGGAGTGGAGAAATAAGTGTTTTATGCCCTAGCCAGGATTAGTCTCATTTATATCAAGGTAATAAGTTCTGGTACTGTATGGGAAACTGGAGTGGGCAGAGAAAATCACAATTCAACTGACTAACTTTACGATTAGGATCTGCCTGAGCAGAATTCAGACAACTTGGCCAGTGAGACTCCACTAAGAAAAATGATGTTATCTTGTGAAACTATGCATGTCATACCTCCTTAGAAATTATCAATGCATTTTAAATGTCACTGTGGTTTAAGAATGAATAACTTTGTCTTCTTGTTTATGCATCCTGTATAAATTTAATAAATGTAGTCATATTGATGGTTACATTTATTTTGACATACAAAGGTGAATAACAAAGTATGATCTGGAATGTTGTCCTGATAATGTGGATTGACTCAAACTTACATCTTTCTTTGTTTTGGTTTGAACTCGATCATCCACAGATGATGTGGATTCACTTAATGATCTCTTGTCAGCATCACCATCTTGTGATAAGACCCAAAATCGTCTAGATAGAAAAATAAATTACACTATACATTTATGTACATATATGGATTTAAAAATATATCAAGTACCGGTACTGAACATAAGAACAGGAAACTCATCTTCATACAGCAATGAACAATGTTGCTCAAATTTAGTTTTGCCATTAGTTCTAATGTACTTGGTACAGGCAAGTTCAAAGTATTTTAGTATTAGATCTGATTTTTACTACTGTCAAATAAGAACCTAACTGAATGGATTTGTAATTAGCAATGAAAATAAAATAAATGCTTTTTATATATTTTCTGATATGAGACAGTACATTTAAACTATTTTAAAACTCCCCATATCACACATATATAATGATACATTTACTGCATTATTCAACAAGTCATGTTACAGGAGTTGGAAAGGTAAAAGTTATATTCAGGTTATCAAAAACAGAACCAAACAATTTTTTACCTTTCAACCATTGAAATTGTTAAAAATTAATCAAATCTAGCTAAAAGTATGTCTAAAACTAAGTACAAAAAAGGTAGCTTGAAAATTTTCAACTTTAACTTTTGAAAAGCATTCAAGGATAAAACATTTTTTAAAACAGCAGATAAGTTAAAATTGAGCAAGCTCTTAAATCTCATTCTGCCACTTCACCTATAGCTGGTGATGTCTCAATATAAGTGAAATATATAGCAAAACCCCATTAAATAAAAAAAATCTTATATCCATGTTCATAGTACTGTCATGCCCATCCACAACAGTAAGTAGGTGTTTGCCTAAATTATGCCATATGTTCTACATACGAGCAGGTTAGAATTTTTGTCCATTTTATCCTCAAACTCAAATTACAAATGTAGTAAAGGTGAAACAGAAAAACATAATTAGTACACACTGATAATCATTTGTAACTTCTCAAGACAAATCTATAAAGTTAAATCTAGCAGACTTATTGTACCTTGAGGTAAATATATCACTGTTGATAAATCCTTCTTTAACTGCCATGGCTCGGATAAAACAGAGTCCTGATTCTCGCAGAGTAACACCCTTTTCTGGCTTGTACATCTGTAACACAAGAAAAGAAAGTTAACATCTGAACCATCAAATCTCACACCTAAAAATCCATTAATAGTGTTGTGTTATAAATATGTTGTTCAATTTCTGTCTATTCTATTTATAATTATAATCCTGAAAAACTTCAATTTTAATTTTTTTTTTTAATCAATAAGTAGAATTGATAACTACAGTATTTCTGGTTACTTACAACTATCATACTTCTAGCCAAAATATCATATTTAAAAGTTTTGATTACGAGAAATCGACACATATTATCTTCATGAACAACAGCCGTATTATGTATAGAAAAAACGCAAACAATATTTCCAAAAAAAACATGAGAAACCTTAATATAGAATAACTGATAGAGTTAAAAAAATAACACAGACAGAGTGCTATTTTGTTCCAGGTATCTAAAGTCTAGTCGTCCCTGTTTGGTATTTTTTCTAGCAACTATTAATTCACATCATATAAAACTTAGCAAAACATAATAAATGATCCTACATGTAGCCAAATCCTTTTTTATGGCTGTGAAGTAAACATCTACTTCATTTTATAAACATTTGTACAAACATTATTTATTTGCATCTAGATAAAAACATTACACAAGATGCCTACAATAATTTTTTTTTTTTTGGTTGTTGGCGTTGTTGTTGAAAAAATTGACATCCTTTAGTAGATTGTGATCTAACTATGAAGTGAAAAGAGAAAAATGTTCCTTTAATATAAAATGTCCAAGTTGAAGTAAGCATATTAATTTTCATGTGCAGAAATTCTACATTTATCATGAAATGTGTAAATTATTAGGGGTAAAGGTGATGTAAATTTTAGGTAAACCTTTGGTCACATGACATAAGCTCTTTTGCAGAAAAATACTAGAAAAAACAATAAAGGCAGTTTAGAAGTTCCTTACAGAAAGCCTGAAGACATGAAAAGAATTTGAAGCATTTCTTCACATATCATACATGAAAAATAAATATACATGTATTTCAATTCTCTTTATCAACTAAAAAGTAAAAAACATTGAAAATAGAAGAAAGCTATTTGCAACTAAAAACAACTTTTCTCTGTAGTAGCCATATGCAATCCAAAACATTCAACAGCAAACAAACACATGAGAAAATACAAACACAAATATCAATCATTGATTATAAGGTCAGCTCTTACTTCTGACAAGCCATGGACAGGTACAAAATTTCAGACATGGTGGACTGAAGCATTTGTGACATTTTTTGCAGGTTAAGTGTAATTGCAGACAATAAGGAATCTCATAGAAATTAAAATTTTAATTTGTTATTACTAAAATAACAGTAACAAAACAATCAGGTCAACAGCATTTGTTATTATACCTCACTTATCTTAAATCACTTTTTAATGGGATTTTTATTACATGTGACATATAACAACTGTGATACATGTATTACCCATACATTGACTTCCAACATGTGACATCCTATATAGTTTTGTCACTAGAAACCTTGTAACAACCAGATGCATTACCAGACAAGGGAGGCAACTCTTAAAATATGTTTAAAAAAAAAAGCACAATGTTTAAAAAAAAAAGAAACAATGTCCACAAGTCATTTTTTGCAACACAGCCAAGAAAAAACACTGCTGGTAACACAGAAAATATATGCAAAAATAGGCAGGAAGCTCTGTTTTTGTATGATAAATGAATAACTATTCTCTGGGTTTCTTAATATCAAGAATAGTTGTCACAGATGAAATAAAATTGTACCAAAATTATTGAAAACAAGAGAAGTTTTCAGATGAATCTTCAAGCACAACAATTTACATAACATTGAAATTCAGATGAATCTTCAAGCACAACAATTTACATAACATTGAAATTCAGATGAATCTTCAAGCACAACAATTTACATAACATTGAAATTCAGATGAGAGAATTTAAGTTATTTTTGCTGAACAATATTTAAGAACTAAATTAAATAATTGGAGTTAAACAAAGAAATAGACACCATGTTTATTCTCTAAAAAAATCAGAAAAGAAAGTTTAAACAAACTATAAGATAGAAGTTTTCTTCAATTACGAGACTTAGAAAGTTACTGAAATAGTTTATGTTAAAATATGACAATATGCATTGTATTAGTTTCCATAAACAATGTATGTTTAACCTAAATATTTGTAACATTAAAGAAACAAAAAATTAAACTAAATAAATAAATAAATAAAAATGAATGAATAAATAAATAAATAAATAAAATAAATAAATAAATAAATAAATAAATAAATAAATAAATAAATATTAAATTTGCGTAAAATGCTTAGATACTTAAAATGTACACGAAATTCTGTTTAAAACATGCAGACATTTGAATAAAAGTATTTAATAAGGAAATTTATATGAATGTTGTTTGCTGAATGGGCTTAATTCAGTATTTACATTCTAAAAGTTAAACAGATAATATTATAAAAAACAACTTAATGTTTAACAAGAATTATTTCTGCTTATAATTTTTTTTAAAATCCTGATCTTGTTGTTACAATGTTGTGAATTCAAAAGTCTAACAAAAATTATGAAACATGCCATCAGAAAAGTAATATCCATGTCTTGATTCTGTTCATTTCTCTTTTTGAAAAAAGATAAAAACACTTAAGCAAATCTTTCAATTCTTGACACTTGTCTCCAGTTTCACAATCATTTCTTAACTAATTTTCTCTGTAACTTTAATTTGGCAAAATTGAATTCTTGATAATTTTTTCTAAATATTTATAAATTTAATATTTTATTTTGTAGATTACTTCAATCTAATGACAAAAAAACTCTAGTTTTCTGAAAAAAAAAACAAAGTTTTATGTTGTAAAGATTTCCAAGATTTATAGGATTTAAGTTAAGGAATAATTGTGGAATTGTAGCTTGCACAACCACATGTTCTTAGCATTCAATACACAAGTAGGTTTAAGAAACGAGAGACACTGACAGTAGACACAGTACTACTTTGTACAACTACAGTACTACTAAGTACCTATACATACCTGTGATGGCAAATTCTCAGGTGTTAATTCATCTGTCTATAAAGTCATGCATATTAATGATAGACACTTAATTCAATTTAATGTCTATCTTATTAAAATTTGTACAGTGTCCATGCCTTACTTGTTCAAATTCAAAATTATTTTTTCCCCAAACTTTTTTTTCCCCCTGAATACACCCATGCACAGACAAAATTCATAAGGGGGTAAGAGTAATTATACATTTCACAAAACTAAAAGTAGATAAGTAATCAAACACTTGTTTGATATAAAGAAAGAAAAATATCTATCAAACTAAAAAACAAAAATTATGATGCAAAAAATCAAAGAATCCAAAATTAAAAAATAAATGTTAATCCACACAAATACCATAATACAAATAACATTAACAAGAAATGTTTGAAGGAATATTTTTGTGCATTTAAATTTCTAAACAAGAATTCCCCAGAATTAAATGACTTGCCTGGTTAGTATTTATGGAGTAGAAAATACATTAATTTAACATAAATTTTTACATTTTGACACACCACTGCCACCACCACCTACAACGACACTGTAAAAGTAACACCTAAGTCTCGCCTTATGGCAATGCCAGGCTCGACAAAAAATTTTTTGTTGGTCACAAATTCTCTTTATATCTGCATTATTGACAATTTCCTGAGAAATGACAATCATCAAAATTAATCAGTCAATGGTTCAACTAAAAAAACAACTAAACATACAAATCACCATAAAATTTTTCAATATTTATCAAAGATTGTATTTAAAACACACTTAACATAAGTTAATGATAAGAAAAAATGTTGCTATGACACCAAAGTATAATGGCAGGATAGACAAAAGCTGAAGAGATCAGATATAAAACACAAATCCAACTTTATCCGTATATAGACAAGATTGAGTGTTGAAAAACACAAATTTATTCCTTGTAAATATTTCTTGTTAAAATTTATACAGAATATATAAAATAATTATGTAAAAAAAAATTATTTATCAAACAATAGAAAAGGGGGATAAATACAAGAACATGAAGAAACAAACATTATACTGAAGAGTAAAATTGTTAACAACTGATGTTTTACCTTTGCCGAGTCCAGATGTAACTCTGGAGGTGATCCATCTGTTGTGTAATAGATCTTGGAATCTGGTGTCTCACAAGCCAATTCTACCTTTGAATATCTCTCTACAGTTCCACCATTCACTTTGGAGCTGATAAATGGCTCCGTTACTTTGCGACCTATTCAGAGTGAAAAAAAAACCCAAAAATTTTAGTTGGCAGTAACAAGGAATAAAAAATAATGTAAACATTATCATCTGAAAACATTTTACTTAATATATTACATGTGTATTTCAAATCTAACAATGATGAGCTTCAACAAATCAAAATATTCTTTTTTTGGTGCCAATTTGATTTGTTTTTTTATTATTATTATTATTATTATTATTATTATTAATTTATTACTATTACTATTATTATTTTAAATTTATTTATTTATTATTATCATTTTCAAATTATTTGTAATTATCATATATACGGTTATATTTGAATCAAAAACATTTTCAAATTACATAAGAGGTCACATTAATGTTCTTTGGCAGGTAAATTCTTACTTTTAACTCCCAATATTTTTCTAATGGAGAAGATTGATTGCATAAAAAAGCTATTTTATTTTCATTCTGAGGATTCTATACATTTGAATGGTCATCTTAAATTTTTATAAAAACTCCAAATTATTACAACAGATAATTCTTAACATACCTCTGTTAAGCACAATGATGGTACATGAATGCCCTGGTGCACCCTGGGAAGCCACAGTGTATCTCCCAGCATCATCAAATGTGTAGAGAAAGCTGTTATTTGGAACTGGTTTACCACTGTTGAATGATTTAGCTCCATGTATTACATTTAAAGGTTCCTACAAAAATTAAACATGTATTTTGATTTTAAATGATTGATTTCGTATTTTGTACAAATATTATGTTAACAATTTATGAGAGTATTATGGGAAACCAACCTTTGATAATTATTGACTTCTAGAAAAAAAGTTTTCTCTCAAAAAATAAACTCCTTGTTAAATTATATGCATTTTCTGGCAGAGTGTTTATAAACAAAATCTATTCTATGGTATTACTAAAACTTGTAAGAACAGTATCAACCAAAATTAAAAGAACAAAAATGAATCAACTTAGGACCTAATTTTAGCATCTTGTTATCAAATCATAATTATGACTTGTGTAGGGTTAACAGGAGAAATAAGAAGATCAAGAAGATTAAGACTAACGTCACTATCAGCAGAAGATACATGTATGATGTTATGAAGATTAAGACTTACGTCACTATCAGCAGAAGATACATGTATGATGTTATGAAGATTAAGACTTACGTCACTATCAGCAGAAGATACATGTATGATGTTATGAAGATTAAGACTTACGTCACTATCAGCAGAAAATACATGTATGATGTTATGAAGATTAAGACTTACGTCACTATCAGCAGAAGATACATGTATGATGTTATGAAGATTAAGACTTACGTCACTATCAGCAGAAGATACATGTATGATATTATGTGATTCATCTTCATTTCCTTTCCAAGTCCACAGAACACTCTGACCCTGTAAAATATAAATATCAATACATGTATTCAAACAACCCATGGTATATGTATATCAAATATTCTAGAATCTTCAATAAAACTTCATTATACCGGTAATGTCCACTGATTACTGTACATTGCCAAGTCACCTAACATAACAGTTTTTCAACAGTCCCAAAATCCATTTCTTCAGTGTTTTTCTCTATAATTATCTTTCAGTTTTCAGTACACAGTAAAAATAATTTTAACGTCAAAATTTTAATCAAAAATTTCAAAAGGAGTATTATACATTTGTGGAGATGGGGAAATGAAAAAAATATTGAATGAAATAAAAATCCCACTAAAATGTTTACCCAAATTTTCAAATGGTACTTTTAGATTTCTATGAAAAAATTAAGGAAGGATAAGTTCAGATATAGCATAGCCTTTTATAAACTAAAAATAATTACATGACCTGTAAGTTAAACTTACCTTGCAGACATAGTAGAAATGTGGATGAAAGCCCTGTCCATCGACTCTAATCACAGCATTATCAAATCTCTCATCACAGATAACACTGCTAAATCTAACATCTTCTAAGTACTGTAAATATAATCAACAAATAAAATATATAAATGGGAAAATTTTGTCTTCTCATCTTCTCCCTTTCAAGGAGTACAATTATCTGAATAACAGAACAAAAGAGGAAACATCAGACAGATGTTTCAATATAAAGCCAAATTTTGTTCATGTGAATTTCATGAGGAACTCAATTTGTATGAAATTCAGGTGAACAAAATTTAGCTGTGTATAATATTGTGGTAAAACAGGTAGTGTTTCATATGTCAATAAACAGGTAAATTACAGGTAAGTGCACTGTTATAGCAAAATAAAATTACGTTTGTGATAAAATGGAGGTTTTGTTTATAACAAAGAAACAATGAAGTGGAGAGGAGAAGTAGTGTTTCATATGTCAATAAAGAATTTTACTTATAACAAGTTTTGGGTTGGTGGAGAAAACTGATACAGCGAGTAAACATAGAACCTGACATGTCATTGTGTATAGATGTTTAAGGGAAGAAAACAGGAATAATGACAAATTTCAATAGAAGAAGATAAGTAAAACATTAAGAATGTTTTCAATATTTTGGAGCTTTCAACATCATTGTTTACATTTCTGAGAGGAGTGGAATAGTTGTTTTTACACCCCTGTCAAGATTTTTTCATCTGTATCAAGAGAGTCAGTTCAGGAATAAACTTTAAGGAAGAACCTACAACATGATAGACCATTCAGCAAGCAAACTGCTTGATTTTCACACCCTAAGATCTACTCATTAATAAGTAAGATTTTAAACCTAGTTGGTAAGGGGTATGTAATCATTTACATTAACTGTGACTTACATTTTCACTGTCTTTTTTCTGTTTACGGAATGACTTGCTGTAGAAATGTATCAAACCAGTTTTAGTGATTGCTTTGTTCAGGCAGCGTCTGTCAATAAAAATTATTTTAAAAGTTATCACTATCAAAAAAAAAAAAAATGTGGTCAAAAGTAAATAAAAAAAATTCATAAATATATATACCTGTGAAAGCTTAACTAAGCAACTGTTTAATGATCATTAGTTATAGATATTAAATCCAAAAATTAGATCAGTGTAAATCAAATTTAATTGATGTTTGTTGCATCAAAAATAAAAGTCAGCAATTTAAAATTTGTTGTGACATTTCTTTTGCAGTTCAGTATATAACATGACTAAAACAGTATATTACCAGGAAAAAAGATCTCATAAAGTCCCTGTTCTCAGTCTCACTGAATGGTATCTCTTAACAAAAGAGAAATAGTTTACCTAGGAGTGACAGGATCATTTTGGAATTGATCAGCCATTACTTGGTCTGCTGTTTCTACTTCAGCAATATCCCAGGTTCTTGGACTCCGGAAAATCCAACAAACAATGTCATTCTGCTTTATAGTAACTGGATCTGGTTTTATTTCTGCAGCTACTTGTACTTCATAAACCCGTGGCTGTGTGGATACAACCACAGCACCAAATACCTTTGGTAATGTGGAACTATAATAAATAATTATACAAGTCCGTTATAAAAAACATTTCTTTGGAGATCTAATTGATTTTTTATTGATTACTGGTAATTCAAAGATTGGGGAGGCATGAAGTGTTGCTGTAAGCAAAGGAATCGTGGTCAAATTAAGTACATCCAAAAATGGATTGATATTGCAATTTTTTAACTTTTTAAATCTAGATTTTTTTCTTTTCTGAAAAAGGATTTGCTGAACATTTGACTTCAATTTCAATTTTTTAACAGGTTGAATACAAATGGAAACAAAAAATGTTGTAAAAACTGATTCATGTTATTTCAGATACTGTAATTTCCTTACCTGATAAAGTAAAATACTCCAGGTTCCGAGAACTGATGTACAAAAGCTGAAGGTGGGTCTCTGGACATTCCACTGGAAAATCCACCTTCAATAGGCACACCTTGATGTGATACCTGAAAGGTCAACAAATATCCATGTACAGTTATAGTGATATCATACAACAAACTTAAAATGTATTTATACAAAATACAATTTTACCATAGTTCATCAAGTCATTTCATTTGTTCATCTAAGCCTTTTAAATACCTTCCATTCTCAATTTTGGTTTTACACATGACAGACTGAGATAGCTTGACAGGAGTTGCTTACTGTTCCTCACTTCTCAGGTGGAAGTTCACAAGTTTATCTTAACTTAATTTTAGGATTGTGATTTGAATGTTGATTGACATGTCAATTTATTTATGGATATCAGTGAACATGCTTAATATGCTCACAACAGGGAAACAAAATAAGCATATCATAGCTGCCATACAAATTTCCCTTTAGAATGAATATTTCCTACATTACCATGTCTGTAGTGACAAAAACCTTGATCTATTTTCATTTCATAACTTGAAAACAGAAGAATGAACCTCGGTACAGCAATTATTCATGCCTAACTTGCATCAATCTGGATGCTAAACTTTTCAAAACTAATATGGAAAATCTTGAAGACTTTAAACCTCAATTTTATTTAAATATAAATGTAGGAGACTTTGCAAAATATGTATAAAACATATCAAACTTACCTGAAATATATTGTGTTGTTTTTTACCACTCTGCCAAACCCACCATACTCTGTCATCAGGCCGTACTGTGATCACTTTGGGTTCAAACCCATTATCTGTCAAGTGAATTGTGTGGTTCTGCAAATAAAAAGACATCAATGTCTAAATCATAACAAAATTTAATTTACATTCCACAGTTCTAATTATTATGATAATCTTAATCCTAACTTGTATTTAAAGTCCGTGTCGAGCCTACAGGATCATCGGGTCTCTGTGTTTCCGAGTTTGTTAAAGTTTGTCTTGAACCTACAGGCTCACCAGGCCTATGCTTATCAGAGTTTTTTAAGTTTGTTTTGAGCCTATAGGCTCATCAAGTCTGTGTTTATCAGAGTTTGTTACAGTCTGTTCTGAGCCTATAGGCTCATCAGGCCTGTGTTTATCATAGTTTGTTACAGTCTGTTCTGAGCCTATAGGCTCATCAGGCCTGTGTTTATCAGAGTTTGTTACAGTCTGTTCTGAGTCTATAGACTCCTCAAGTCTGTGTTTATCAGAGTTTGTTACAGTCTGTTCTGAGCCTATAGACTCCTCAAGTCTGTGTTTATCAGAGTTTGTTACAGTCTGTTCTGAGCCTATAGGCTCATCAGGCCTGTGTTATCAGAGTTTTTTAAGTTTGTTTCAAGCCTATAGACTCCTCAAGTCTGTGTTTATCTCTGTGTAGATGGTGTGAAGCAACTCAGAGTATAGTTCTGTCTCTTATATAGGATTTAGTCAATCACAAGATAAACACCTAGAATGTTTAGACAAATTTTAGCTGTATTTTTGGTTTTTGTAATTAAAACAACAACTTAAACATATTGTTCAAACAAAAACAGCTGGGCTTTGATTGTCTTTGTCACATGTGAAAAATGAGATCTCCTAATGGAACTCATAGCTTTTCTGCTTTTCGATACTTAAGGTGTTATGCAAACTAACATTTATCCTAGTAAGAAGGAATCATTAACTTTGTACATATTGTATTACATGACTGTATAATTAGCATTATTATGTGATTACCTTTGAGCTTAAGTTAACAATTACTAGCATTATTACATAATTACCTTTGAGCCTTGGTTGACAACAATTACTAGCATAATTGTGTAATTACCTTTGAGCTTGAGTTGACAATTACTAGCATTATTACATAATTACCCTTGAGCCTTGGTTGACAACAATGACTAGCATAATTGTGTAATTACCTTTGAGCCTGGGTTGACAACAATTACTAGCATTATTGTGTAATTACCTTTGAGCCTGGGTTGACAACAATGACTAGCATTATTGTGTAATTACCTGTGAGCCTTGGTTGACAACAATTATAAGCATTATTACATAATTATGTTTGAGCCTGGGTTGACAACACTTACTAGCATTATTACATAATTATGTTTGAGCCTGGGCTGACAACAATAACTAGCATTATTACATAATTACCTTTGAGCCTGGGTTGACAACAATTACTAGCATTATTGTGTAAAAACCTTTGAGCCTTGGTTGACAACAATTACTAGCATTATTACATAATTACCTTTGAGCCTGGGTTGACAACAATTACTAGCATTATTGTGTAATTACCGTTGAGCCTGGGGTGACAACACTTACTAGCATTATTACATAATTATGTTTGAGCCTGGGCTGACAACAATTACAAGCATTATTTCATAATTACCTGTGAACCTGGGTTGACAACAATTACTAGCATTATTGCAAATAAATACCCTTGAGCCTGTGTTGACAACAATTGCTAGCATTATTACATAATTACCTTTGAGTCTGGGTTGATAACAATTGCTAGCATTATTACATAATTACCTTTGAGCCTGGGTTGATAACAATTACTAGCATTATTACATAATTACCTTTGAGCCTGGGTTGACAACATATACTAGCATTATTACATTATTACCTTTGAGCCTGGGTTGACAACAACAGAACATGTGTTCATACTGTCTGTGGCTATAGATGATCTATAATGATAGACACCAATCGTTGTGTAGTTTGTGGTTGCCAAGCCAACCTTCGTACATATCTGTAGAGCTTCATCGTCAAGTCCGAGATAAGAATCTGAAAAATTGTTGATTTAGATGAAACATTGTTGATTACAACTGCTTACAATCAATACTGACTTTTGTTCATTTAGGATGTTCCATATAAAATCTTCATATTATAAACATTTCTTGTTTAACAAAAGGTTAACATAAAACATTCAAAAGTCTTAATATCATGAAATAATAGTAACTTCTCTTAAAATTCAATAACCTTTGATAACTTAAACTGCAAAAGAATTGATAATACATGTAATTGAATTTTAAAGTTTGTTCCAGTTATAATATTGAAGAATGAAAAAAAAAACATGAAAAATTTTATGGACCAAATAATGACTTTCAGCTATTAGAATTCCAAAAAATTTCATTTTTAGTTTTTATTTATCAAAGTTTCAGTTAGTTAATCATCTCAGTGTATAAAGAAAT
The DNA here is from genome assembly GCA_029721355.1 of Tegillarca granosa. Lineage (NCBI taxonomy): Eukaryota > Metazoa > Mollusca > Bivalvia > Arcoida > Arcidae > Tegillarca > Tegillarca granosa. The sequence goes on along the minus strand of CM056599.1, from coordinate 45,172,742 downwards.
CAACAAAATATTATCATTTAAATATATGTAATGATGGAATTTCCCAGAGCTCCACATGATACCTCATAGCGTTTATGCAGGACAATTATTTCTATTGGTAATGGAATCGCATAAAGTGACTTTTCCTATAATAACAAAGTTTTTTTGGGAATATTTGACATTATCCTTTCATTCTGCACAAAAATTAAGAAGCATTGATCATAAGGTACGCTGACGAGTTCCATTCTTACCATCTCTCTCTGGTGTGGCCGGTTTCTTTGATGTGGGATTTAAACATTTTTCTATTTCTCTGATAGTAAAATATTGTTTATCTTTTAAGAATTGTTTGGCGTCCCACTGAAACCAAACTCTGTCACCAGTCTGACAGTAAACTACATCTGAAAACAAATTAATAAATTTAATAATAATCCTCATTGTATGTAAAAACAATTCAAACAAAGTACGATATTAACACTAATCAAACAATGCAGAATTCACTCGTAATGATGAGTTTCTCAGTTCATATATTGTAAATGCTAAAAAAAAATTAAAAAAACTTAATTTCTCTATAACAGTCAATGCTGAGAGTTTCATGATTTGTATACTTAACTTCCTTATAAATTCATTTCTAAAACAGCATGGATACAAGTTGATTCATTTGTCAATGATGTCCATACTGGTCATTTTTATACTTTGTTTTAATGACCCTTGATAACTTTGTCCATACTGGTCATTTTTATACTTTGTTTTAATGACCCTTGATAACTTTGTCCATACTGGTCATTTTTATACTTTGTTTTAATGACCCTTGATAACTTTGTCCATACTGGTCATTTTTATACTTTGTTTTAATAACCCTTGATAACTTTGTCCATACTGGTCATTTTTATACTTTGTTTTAATAACCCTTGATAACTTTGTCCATACTGGTCATTTTTATACTTTGTTTTAATGACCCTTGATAACTTTGTCCATACTGGTCATTTTTATACTTTGTTTTAATAACCCTTGATAACTTTGTCCATACTGGTCATTTTTATACTTTGTTTTAATGACCCTTGATAACTTTGTCCATACTGGTCATTTTTATACTTTGTTTTAATGACCCTTGATAACTTTGTCCATACTGGTCATTTTTATACTTTGTTTTAATGACCCTTGATAACTTTGTCCATACTGGTCATTTTTATACTTTGTTTAAATAACCCTTGATAACTTTGCCACCTCACTTACTCCCACAGCATTTTGAAGACAAAGAGCCTATTTCTTTTTATGTTTTTTTTTTCTAAACAAGCCACCCCTCAGTTTATTGCCACTCTCCCACATAACGCTAGAAACCTAACTGAACAAATACTGATGAAATTAGGTTTTACTATTTGTGTACAAAAAGAATGAAAACATTGAAAAGATGTTTTAAATGAGAGATTCTACAGGCAGACAGACAAATTTATATATAAATTCATCAATGTTAATGTCTTAGTATTTAAAAGAAATTAGTACATGTACTGATATCCGAGCAGTACTATAGCCAGTTTTATTGGCAATGATCATCTAAAGAGAATCAGACTTATGACTGCAATATACATTTGTTTTACCTTGTTCAAAGCCTTTATCTGTTAAGTTAATGTAATGTTCCTTCTGTTTTGGTTTGACGATAATGGTTCCAATATACTCTGCTGCTTCCTGGAAATTCTGATCCGAGAAATAATACACACCGGGTTGGTAGAATTCATAGGACATAAGACCCTGCTTACTGGAAAATAAAAAATACAAAATACATATATAACAAAATTGATAGAAATGGTATTAAATATGGCTCTGAAATGAAAAGATTATACTTTGAGTGATGATGATGATGAACATTAAAATATAAACCATTTAAACAACAACTCAAGAGATTTTTAAGATCTTTTTTGACAATGGACTCATAACTTTTGAGAAGATTCTGGGTATAAAAGTCCAAACTAAGCTTTTTATCTTAGCTATGCATGAAAAGATCATCTCAAATGCAAACTGAAATAATAAATATAAAGCAGATAAGAGAATTTAACTTTAAAATTGAGATAACTGATAATATAAAAAAAACAATTTTATTGTGAAAAATATCATGTGTTTGCAAGTGGGCTTTTGGTCTGATTATTGCCTACCTAAAGTGTAGAAAAAACTTAACAGCAAACATTTGTCTGAAATAAGTGTGTGAAACATTTATATTTTGTACAAACAACTTTTCATTCCAATAGTAATTCAAATTTATAGATTACAGTTGTCTCCTCTTTAACTTTTCGTTGATGGCAAATTTTCTATTTAAACTATAAAGCTTTTTAAGTTGTTATAAAAAACTTTGAATTTTTAAATATGCTAAAAAATTGAACAAACTGTAAATATCTGAAAAAATTTAATAAACTTACCTTGGGGCAGACCATCTGAATCCATCTTGAACAGGCTGAAAAAAAGATCAAAATAAATTCTTAGTACTTCATAAAACATACATTGTCAAATTATTTTCAAAAAATTACATAAACATCTGCTGATGTATATATAATATTATTCCAAAATTTTATATACTAATTATCTTTTTTTTTTGACAATTTAATGGACAATATATAAAGTTTTAGAGAATATCAAAAGTTCATTTTACATGATATGCCCATTTAATAGTTTTCTTTTATATAACTTACCACATAAGGATCTTCTTCACCGTGATCCTGAGCAGGTGCTTCAATCTGATACACACTGTGTGCTTTCTTACACTAAAATACAAGAAACAGAAATAAAACAGAACTGGTATATTGTACAAACATGTGTGTCTAAATTAATAAAATGTTAGTCTGTTTCAAGCCAGTAGTAACAGATTGTGGGCTAGTGTTTTACTGAATGGAGTAATGCCATCAATTACAAGATTAATCAGGTACCCATTCATATATAAGCTGGGTAGACTAGAGCAATTTGGAGTTTATTTTGAAAGCAATGTGGAATTCATGATTTACCCAAGGACATTCCATGCAACCCCATTGAGGTCTGAGCCCACAACTTTTGTGATTACCTTGAATTTATCCCAGTACCACCAGACTCTATCACCTTCTTCTATCAGTAATATCATTGGTTGAAATGATCTGTCTAATATCTCTACACGGAATTCTCTGAAAAAGAAATTTTTTACACATTTTCATCACTAGAAATTAGCATTGAAATTACAAGGGTTTTATATATATATTTTAACAATATGAAAAATGGATGATAAATTAATATGGCACTCATTCAATATAAACCAGTGATTTCCATAATTATGATTGGTTAGCACAACATTTTCCACACAAATCACATCACTTCTCTCTTTATGTTTAATTTACACTTGGGGAAATTCTAACAGGTGTTGGTCAATTCACTTTCCAAATGCTGTTGCTGGTCTTTAGGTACGCCAGTTTCCCCTCACCATTCTAGAACTGAATTTCTGAATAAATAATAGCTTCAGAGAAAACCCTTACTCAGACAAAAAAAACAAAAACAAAAACAAAAAACAAAAAAAAAAAAAACAAAACAAAAACAAAAAATCTGATTAACCATCCAACCAGCTACAGTCAAACCTGGTCAATCACATAGCCTCCATGATTTATAATTATATGCGATTAACCAATATATGCTATTATCCTACATGTGATTAAGTGGGTTCGACAGTACATGTACATGTATATGTTTTCCATGATGTTTACAGATTTATAAAATACTAAGTAAATTTTCCATAGGTCAATGTATGTCTATCTATAAATGTAAAATTTGACACCTACCTTTGTGATTCACGGACATGAACTACACATATATGCGGCGTGTTCAGTTCAGCACTTTCAGTCTGGAAGAAATACAATCCTGGTCTCCTACAAATACAATTAAAATATAATTAGTTCTACTACAATTAATTTTTCAATATGAGTTGTAAATTTTGTTGTGTACTATTTACAATACTTATTGATGTTATACAAAATGTTTTCTTCATCATGTAGGTAAGGTATGTTAACATCTATCACACACTGTTTCTTATTTCAGCATATCAGATGGCTTCAAGTCGCTGAAACTGGGAAAAACACATGTCTGTTAAGCCTACAGGCTCAGACAGAATTAATGATCTGCATCTTTTATTTATACTTACTGGAATGTCTGTCTATAACTTCCTGTTACTGTACGTACAACATTACTGAAATTACAAATCAGATTCAATAGTTATTAAGTGGTGTTCAATAATTATAATCATCATCATCATCATCATAATAACAACAACAAAATAATCATCGTCATCATCATCATCATCATCATCATCATCATCATCATAATCATCATTATTGCTTAATCACTAAAATAAATCCCCAGTGTCCTTATGTGCTCTACACCACACTGTCTTGTACCTTCAAAGTTTTGTAAAACTAGTCTCCTTAAAACTGAAACCATGAAAGTTTATACCAGCCAATGATTTTACTTATGAAAATAGTAATGTAAACTAACTAGTGTTATATGCTTCTTATAAAAAGGGGGGACAACTACCACATTTTAGGTCATGATAAATAAAGATAATTTTATTCAGAAGCCGATATAATCCTTAGAAAAAATGGATTTTGGTTTTCATAAGACACTTAAACTCACCTGTACATCTATGTAACAAACACAGGAAAAAAAATTCTAAGAGCCACACACACACAGGCCATAAATATGTACCAACTAAGCTAACAAAACTTCAATTACAAAATTTTCCATGTGGTGCAGATCAACATTTGAAACAATTTAAAACTAATCAGTTTCTCTTGAAATAAAATAAATTCCACTTTTGTTTTTGAATGTGTCTTCTTGTTGAAAATTTGCAACAAATAATTTAAGCCTATTTAAGTTTTGGCCAGGACATAAAGTTATCTACACCAACATGTGAGCTAGAATCAATTTTACTTACGCTGCACTTTCAGCATCCCTTTTAAAGCATGCTCTATCAATGATATATTTAACTTCCTGTACAGAGTGAGGTACAGTACACTGTTTCCACTGCCATTTTATAGAATGACCCTGATCTATATATATTATCTTTGGGTTAAATCCATCATCATTGACATCTGCTAGTAAATCCACTCGTCTTTTAACCACAACGTTTAATGGAGTACATCTGATTCCAGTCCTGAAAGTATAATTAAAATGGTTTGAATTTCAGCAGCAATGTTAACCAATAGAGCTTGATAATAAGGAGTTAAAAGAGATGTATAGCAGAGTTTTAAGGTGCAGACGCTTGGTTCAAGGACCATGGGTTTGATCCATTGCTTGGCCATGTGCTGTCTTATTCAGGTTATTTATTTTTCTTTTGTTTTAGTTCCTTGGCTAATACATTCAAGCAGAGATACTCTGAGAGTTAACAAAGCAAACTACTAGCTTTCTATCAAGGAAAGACTTTGATTTAAGCACATGGTAAAATCTTTTCATACAACTGTAACATTCAAAAAGAACTGTGATGCCTCATACATTGATGTCACTAAACCCCTGAGACAGACTCTAGCATCTGTTTCATTAGATCTTGGACAAATATTTTCTTATTTCTCATTTTGTATCAATTAATAATCATATCAATTAAATAACTTACAGAGCAAACTTGTATTCTCCTTCAAGATTAAACTGTTGTTCATATTGATTCCCTTGTACATCCACCGTGGATGACCTAAATCCACCAATTACAGGTCGTAATTTATCACCATCGTGTATCACCTGTACAAGAATAAAATATAAATTTAAATTAGAATCAGCTTTAAGTAAATGAATTACAACTAAAAGCATCATGTTTCACCCACACAGTGAAAGCTTGAGTGATATATGATTAAAAGGTTGATATAATTACGACTTTACCATTGTGAAATATTTATTAAGGCTTTGTAGAGTATAAGAATGAGTGAAATGTTGTGAAGCAATGGAGTTTTACTTTCCAGTCAAAATTCTTTCACCTGCTGGTAAGCAAGGGGTCAGTTCAAGAATGATAAAGGAAAAGAGAGTTCACAGAGAAAACCTACAATCTTCTACAAACAAACTGATAAACTTGCTCATGCTGGAATCTGTTCTAGTTGTGAAAAGGATTCAAACCTATGACAGCCCCATGCTTTAGACCACCTGGCTGTGTCACTTACTTGCTAAGTAAGTGACTTAAGGAATAGATAGACACAATAAAATTTAAAGAAGCATGAAGTACCATATATACAAAGTTAATGTTGTAACAATTATATCTCCTGTTGTCATGACAACAGATCAACTAGAATCCTTACAACAGAAAAGTTGAGAAAACAAGCAAACTATACTCGTTGATGTTGACACACAAAAAGTAACATCAAGGTTTTATTTTCTCTTGTTAGTGTTAAAATAACACAATAGCTTGTCTGCATATCATAATTTATCAAAACAAATTAACAAAAGTTTTAACGTTGGATTCTGAAACTCCAGTTGACACCATTGGTTGATATTCAAGATGTATATATCTCTACAGCTGAGCTGAACAATGAATAAGATTTATAAGTCTTTATCACGTGACCAACAAGAATTTGTAATTTCTTGGCACAAGACAAATTGGAACAACATGTATTAGAAACCACAAATAACAACCTCAAATACCATGCATTTATCTATTGTCGTAACTGTCAGTTACATTTGTTTTCGATGTCAAACTATGAGGAACATTTTCAAATACAAAACAGTACAAAATTGAAGATTTCAAACATGATTTATAGAATATGGAATAACAATGATAATTGTATATAAAATAACAACTAACCTGAACTATTTCCAACTTTGAACTAGAACTTGCGTAAACAAACACCACATACTGAAAAAATAAGTAACATAAGTGATTAACATGACAAATAAATATATTAATAGACTGATTAGTGTTTCATAAGAAAAAAATGAAGCTTTATTCTAAAATCTAGGACCTGAAAGCAAATATTCCTAGTCCTCCTATTCATTATTTAATGACCAGAAGTTGAGTTTAGTAATGTTACACCCAAGTCAAGATTCTGCTTATATTGAGATAATCAGTTCTAGAAAAACTGGAGTTCCTGGAGACAACCACCATCCTTAAAAACTATCAAACTGTCAACAGGCAAAGTGATGATATTTCTCAACAGGCAAAGTGATGATATTTCTCAACAGGCAAAGTGATGATATTTCTCACACCAAGATCTGCCACGATTTGAACCTAGACAGTGAGAGACACTGTGATATGTAAGCCCATGCTTTACATCACTCAGCCACTAAGCCTCCCCCCCCCCCCCACATCTCCTCATAACCAGTCAGATATTAAAATGTATAATCAAAGACTTGTGTGATACACTCTAATATTTGTATGGAACTAAGGTTAAAGAACACTTATAATAAAGAGTGTAATGGAGTAATGACGTTTTATGTCCTGTCAATATTCTGTTAGTAACAATGAGACTTACACTACTTGTTCTACAATAGTGGAGCAAACCAGAGCATTGATAGAAAACACAAAACTTCAGTATGCAAACTGACAAACATCAGAAAACTAGAACCTTCCTGAATGAAATTCAAACCTTAATGGTCTGAAATTTTGTGTTTGGACCACTCAGCCACCAAGACCCTATTTATAAGAAAAAGGATCTAGCCCATACCTGCCCCTCCATGATAGTGATTTCTGGTAAAGAGAATCCATTGTTAGATACAGCAACTATGGGCTCTTCTAGCCCCTCTGTAAAAGATTAAATAGGTGTAACTGTATCAAACATGTCATCTATAAATATATTCAATAAAGTCATGATGATTACATTCTAGACCTACACTTAAATGTCACAGTTGTTGTCTATTAAATTATTTATTCTTTAAATTTACAGCTATTGATGTGCTTTAAACACAAATTTTCCATTCATAAATTTTATTAGCTAGTTAGATTAAATTGTAATTTTGAGATAGTTCATATCATGATCAAAATGAATTTACAGAAAAATATGTACATATAAATTCTAGTTTTTCAGTAATTTCAACTTTGCAACCAGTCATATTCTTCAAAATGAAAGATTTTTACAAAGGGAAATTTATAACAAATTTAGTGTTGCAACAAATACATAATGTTGCATACTAACCATTTACTGTAATATATTTATTTACTATATCATAATACATTTAGTGAAATTAGGTTAACATATATATTTTTATGATAGTTTTGAGAAAAATGAACACATATTACCTATGAATCTATTTGGATTTGATTCAGGAGAATCTGTTTCTTTGGCTCCTGTCTTTGACAAGTTACGACTCATTCTGATGGAGTCTTTACGTCTTGGTGATGGATATCTTGGCGATAATTGTCCTGAACTAGACCGAGAATTAGAGGATCTTTTATCTGCTGTTGAAGATGAATCTTTGTCTGAGTTAGCTGACTGTTTTTCAGTTGTAGTGTCTGAATGCTTGTCTCCTGTGTTTTCTAAGTTAGATGAATGTTCTTCGGGTGAATTGTCAAAATCAGCTGAATGCTTGTTTTCTGTATTGTCTTTGTTATCTGAATGCTTGTCTCCTGTGTTTTCTGAGTTGGATGAATGTTTTTCTGGTGAATTGTCAGATTCAGCTGAATGCTTGTTTTCTGTATTGTCAAAGTTAGCTGAATGTTTGTTCTCTGTGCTGTCTTTGTTATCTGAATGTTTTTCAGCTGTAATATCTGATTTAGATGGTTCTTTATCAATAGTAATTTTATTTAAAGTCTCTGTGGTCTCTTTTTCCTTATTATTGGTAGATAAATTTTCACCTTCAACTATCTCCTTGTTTTCAGTTTCTGAAATTTCTTTATTCAAATCAGGTGAGTTTTTGTTTTTAGAATCTTTTTCTAAATTAGGGAATTTTACTGATTCTTTTTTATTTTCTGTTATTTCACTTTCTAATATGTTAGTCTGTATTTCGTTGTCCTCGCTAGGACCTACACCTATGTCATGAGTTACTTTGTCAGGTGTAGGTACTTTCTTTGTCCTCTTCTTTGACTTAGATGACGACTTCTGGGGTCCTGAAATAAATTAAGCATTAAATATTAATTAATGTATAAAATCAAAAGTAAACTTTTTTTTTAAAATCTCAACATTAATATATCCATATATTCCTTGTGATATTAAAAATACAGGCTTACTGGGATATTGCAGTGAGGTAACTATTTTAACACACACCCCCAATCAATATTCTTTCACTTACATCAAAACTATCAGTTTTAGAATAGTGAAGGAAAAAAAGGGGTACCTGATTTGCAAAAAAAAAAAAAAAAAAAAAAAAAAAAAAAAAAAACATAAAAAAAAAAAATATTTCCCAAGCTAATAACTGACAAACTTTCTAAAACTAGGATATGCCTGAATAAAATTCAAACCTATGCAGTCTGAGCTGTTGTGTTTGGAACACTCAGCAATCAAAACCCCCTTAATAAGAAATAGGATCTAGCTCATTAAACTGATTGTTTTTTTCTTCAAATTTCAAAAAAAAAAAAAAAAAAAAAAAAAAAAAAAAAAAAAAAAAAAAAAAAAAAAAATGATATCCCATACTATTAACAGATTACAGGTTTATATTGTTCCAATATGTATATGGCTCAACACAAACAGTTCTTTATTGTCATACATGTATTTATTTATGTATATGTTTAATCTTTTTAAAGTTGGTTTACTTATGTATCTAAGCAAAACTCAAAATGTTTTGCTCTTAAACAGAATAATTTTTACAGATTATATAATTCAAACAAACACATCAATATATACATTTCTTGGCATCGAGGAAAAACAAAATCAAATTTCTTGATGATTAATACAACAGAGCCCACATAGCTGTTTTCTCTAAGAATTTTAACAAAGACTACATAAAAAACTTTTTGTGGTTTATATTTTCCTTATATGTCAATTCTTTATTTAAAACATTTGTTCAAGATCAGTGGTCATCAAATTCAAATTTCAGTGTGTACAGACTCTCAGACTCTCATTGTTTAGACAGGTTGAGCAGTGGATTATAAAACCAATCAGTCCATCTGAGGCCGTTTTTAGTGCATGTTAGTGTTTTGCTGTATTTTTCAAGAAGATGTATGACTAATTGGCATTTATACTTTTTCTGCAATTTTTACAGATATCTGATCATCTATTAATTGTGTGATCCATCATTAAATGGCCTGCTATTGAGAATTTGTGAGGTGCAAATATTGCTGTTACAGGAAAATTTTTTACATATTAAGCAATATTGGTTTGATATTGGGCCAGTGATTGTGGGTGATGTCTGGCTGGTTATCAGCCGTGTTACAGATCAAGGGTGGACAGATGTATAGCCGTACATCAACTGATATTGGGGCGATATAGAATGCATTATCGGGTTGATGTTGGTCCAATATCGGTATGTTAGATGGGGAATTATCTCCCAAATTAAATGAACTTAGTCTCATAGATGTCTTTTTTTGTCACAAAACTACCCGTCAATTTCTATTGACCCATATTAACAAACAAACCCAAATATTGTATGTATTGTAGTGACTGCAGTTAACTGTTTTAAATATACAAATTAAGCTGATGCATGTAACTTCTTACAGTTTTCATAATACTTAGCTATCTATAGCTTTCTCTTTGGTCTAAATCAGAAATAAGAATGAAAATCAAAAATCAAATACCAAAGCAATATTATCTTGTGAGTGACACATATCAAGATGAAACCTAAGTTTATAAGAACACCAATAACATTGCCTGACACTGACAGTGAACCCCAAAGTACATGTACCTCTTTTGTACCACTCTTGGAATCGAGATGGACACTTGGTTCCAAAGTTCATTTAAAAAAGCATACCTTTTCAAAAACATTATTATCACTTGTTTGTACCTTTTTGTATTTTAAGTACATGCATATCCTAATTAATTAAACACAGTATTTAAAGTCCAAAAGTTCATTTCTTCTATATATTTTTATAACTCTTACTTGCTTTTTTGCCAAACAGTTGACATAAAACCTCTGTAAAAGGCCAAGCTATGACTAAACAAATAAGGTATCAATGAATCAAGTTTATGTACTTCCTGCCATTTATACTACAGTAAAAACCTACCAACATATCAATGAACTCCTACAACTTTACTATATAATTATGTCATGGTTAAACTTGAACTGCTCTAAATATTCTGTTTTTAATTAAAACCTTGGCAAAATATCATTATTTGTGTATGTTCCTTCTCAAATTATATCTTCAAAATGGTAACCAAGGTTATATAAAATAAAACGTCCTAAATTTACTCTTGCATAGACCATAAAATGTAAAGTATCAGTTACTACATGACAATATTAAGATTAGTTTGATGACAACCCTTACAGGTAAAACAATGGTTTCTTGTTACATAATGTTCCATATTTCCATTAAATGTCCCTTTATTGTGCTAAATACATTACAAATGGTAAAGGCACTAAAATAAACATTCAAAGAGAGAATATACATTTCAATTGGCACACTATATATTGGTTTGTTCAAAACTAATCCTCCGTGAAGTTATTTAAAAGTCTTATTTTCCAAAGTAAACTAACCAATGTAAATTTAGTCTCATAAAATCAGGACAATCTTTTTTTAAAGGACTCTACACTTCTGAAATCATTTTGTAGTGATTTTTAAGAAATATACCCTGTAAAAACTCCACATTATAAACTTATACATGTATAAATTTATATCTTGTTGGTCGGGATTTTAGAATGTGGCCTTAATGTGAGAAAGAGGAAATCCAGGGATCTTGAGAAAAACACCAAATATGTATAATCCAATAATCTAGTATTCTCACACAAAAGACAACAGCTGGTATCAAACACAAACTAACAGACTAAATACCCTATCAGATACTAGTACAGTGGAACCTGTCGAATCTGAACAGCTTCCTAACCACCGATTCTGCTTACTTCAGAAAGGTAGTCAGTGTTCAGTTTAAACAATCTTCATTTAGTAAGTTCAGTTTAAACCAATTTTTTGTTTATTCAGAGCTTGGTTTCCACAGGTTTGTACTAATATTGTTTATTTATTGAACAATATTCATTTGTTCATTCAGTTTATACCAATTTTTGTTTACTCTGTGCTTGGTTTTCAACGGTTCCTGTTTTAGCTTATATTTACTGGTTTTTAGCATATCCAAGATTATAACAAGATAAGAAAACTATAGGAAAATGTTTACTTATTGCAATGTCAAATTTGATGCTAAATAAATGTAGTAAGATTGATAAAAAAATGCAATGTGCAATCCATAAGAGAAACAACCACAACAAACAACAACAACAACAAAAAAAAAAAAAAAGTTATGTTTTATGCAAAAGATGATACAGACTAGAAAGCCGTCTGGAAAGAAATCACACTGAATCTTATACTCCTAAGTGTAACTCATTGATGTATTATCAATTATACAAGGATATCTGACTTTCTACACTGTTATCATAATCTGTACAAGCAATAAATGTCTTAACATTTAGACTACAAGTATCACTTCAGTATTCATATATTTTATATGTATGTACAATATGTGCAAACTACGTGTATATGTGAAATCCCCTTAATATATCACCCGTTGAATAATTGATGAACTTGTATCAGAAAATATCTATATGATTGTAAAAATCAATACAAAATTCAATCATCAACTATTGGCCTTCTTTATAGCACTGTTATATCCCTGTATGTGTTAGAATAAGGAGCACACTAGTTCCCTATACAATCATTACAAATATGATATATAATGTCATTAGTAGAATATAAAAACTTGAACTTGAAACTTGAAATTAAATACCCCTAGAGAAGTAAGTGAGCACCTTCCTATTACACTGATATGTAAAAAAAAAAAAAAGAGCCAAAGCACTGAACAAGCTAAAATAAAATAATTGAAAAAAATACATCTGGGAACATTCACAACATTTCATAACTTTCTGAAGACTGCAACAAGAGGCCCAGTGATTCTGCAATGCTCACCTGGTAAACAAGAATTTTTTAAAAGCAAAAATTAAAAAAAAACTTACTAAAGTTTGAACTGCAGTGACTGTTGATTACATTGTAAAGTTGCAAAAGAATTTAACATCAATTTATAAGAAAATTTGTTAGTTTTTTATATATATATATCCTGGCATGTTCACTGTCAATAAATAATTTAAAAGAGAAAGCACATCGAAAAATATATCAAAATACATATACTTTGTAATTAAGTTCTCTAGGTAACCATATTAAAACAAGGTTTTAAGCAACCTGGCAACATTTAAATTGATTTTGCCAAAAGATTAAAATTTGAAGCATTATAATTGATGAGAAACATAAATTATTAATGATTATTCAAGAATTAACTACATATAATGTACATGTAATTTGTAGTACAATTAAAATGGTATTCTGACTTTGGGCACTCATATAGGATAAACCTGTCTATCAAACCCTATGGTTTTAAACATCTACAGTTTAGTCAGGTCTTTGATTCATAAAGGGTTTTTTTACAACAGGAGCTGAGTTGAGTTTAGTAATGGTGTTTAACACTCCAGTCAAGATTATTTAGCTTATAATGAGATGGTCAGTTCTGGGAATATGCAGGAAAATGGAGTGCCCAGAGAAAACCACTGACCTTCAGCAAGCAAACTGACAAACTTTCTCACACTGGGATCTGCTAGAGTGGGATACAAACTGTGATCCAAAGTAACGGTTCTTTAGATCACTCATCAAAGCTGCCTTCATAGCAGGTTCCAATTGTAAAATTGCCATAGTGAAATATAGATATACTTGATTAAGAAACTTAGTCCCATTAAATCCAACAAAATCATGTTACACACTGATCAAATCAATGGTACAGGTATCTTAATTAATTCTTAGTACTGACCAGGCACCAAGTAACTATGTATAACATAACAAACAGACAATTCATTAACAGGAAATGACCAGCCGTTATTATTGATTATACCAAACTAATGACAAAGTCAAGTGAAGGTTGTCACATTTTCGGTTTGAGATTTATTGAAAAAGGATAAATAACTGTAATCTTATCTTGTTCATTCTGTTTAAATTGTTTCTAGTTGTAAGCATCTTTTGTTAGTAGTCACAGGTGGCCTACTCTTTTCCTAACTCTTACAGAGATGTATTTAGCATCAACTGAGGCAAATTGGTTGGTTGGCTGGTTCATGAATGTTGTTTTACATCACATCAGCATTTTTTCAGCTATTTGTGATTAGACAATTTTTTGTTCATCTCATGTGGCACCTGAGTGTGCTAGTGTTTCTGATCTGTTTTGTACTCCGTGTGTACTTATGGCAATCTTTAGAGTGTTAGTACACTCGCCTGCAGTGTCACAGATAAACATCACAGACCACTCCGTCCATTATACTGGTACCAAGTCAACCAGTAACCTACAGTGTGCTAGTACACTCGCCTGCAATGTCACAGATAAACATCACAGACCACTCCGTCCATTATACTGGTACCAAGTCAACCAGTAACCTACAGAGTGCTAGTACACTCACCTGCAATGTCACAGATAAACATCACAGACCACTCCGTCCATTATACTGGTACCAAGTCAACCAGTAACCTACAGAGTGCTAGTACACTCGCCTGCAGTGTCACAGATAAACATCACAGACCACTCCTTCCATTATACTGGTACCAAGTCAACCAGTAACCTACAGAGTGCTAGTACACTCACCTGCAATGTCACAGATAAACATGGCAGACCACTAGGTCCATTATACTGATACCAGGCTAACCAGTAACCTACAAAGTTCTAGTACACTCGCCTGCAATGTCACAGATAAACATGGCAGACCACTCAGTCCATTATACTGGTACAAGGCTAATCAGTAACCTACAGAGTGTTAGTACACTCGCCTGCAATGTCACAAATCTTAAACATTGCAGACCACTCAGTCCATTATACTGGTACCAGGCTAACCAGTAACCTACAGAGTGTTAGTACACTCGCCTGCAATGTCACAGATAAACATGGCAGACCACTCAGTCAATTATACTGGTACCAGGCTAACCAGTAACCTACAGAGTGTTAGTACACTCGCCTGCAATGTCACAGATAAACATGGCAGACCACTTAGTCCATTATACTGGTACCAGGCTAACCAGTAACCTACAGAGTGTTAGTACACTCGCCTGCAATGTCACCGATAAACATGGCAGACCACTCAGTCCATTATACTGGTACAAGGCTAATCAGTAACCTACAGAGTGTTAGTACACTCGCCTGCAATGTCACCGATAAACATGGCAGACCACTCAGTCCATTATACTGGTACCAGGCTAACCAGTAACCTACAGAGTGTTAGTACACTTGCCTGCAATGTCACAGATAAACATGGCAGACCACTCAGTCTATTATACTGGTACCACACCAACTAGTAAGGGCCTATGACAAGGAAAAACCTTTTTTACTTGTAGTGCAGTTGACTGAGGTTAAACCAATAACAATAAAAGACTGAGATTAGGTTTTTGAGTCTGAGATTAGAGACAGTTCTTGTAGCAATCTCTATACAGCTCCTGAGTGGACAAGAGTATCACTCTACTATGCTTACCAATACATAGCCATGCCTGCAGCAGTGCTCACCTTGTTTATTGAAGATATCTAATCGAAGGAGGTGTTGAAAATTAACAACAACTCTGATACTGATATTTTTAGCCCCAAACCTTCATTGTTTCTGATGTTAAATTTTTAAAAAGTGTATAAGATAAATTTTTAAAATCATCTGGCTGAGATAATGGCCAGTTAGTATATTATTATACATTTTTTCCTAAACACTCTGGTGTTCAAGACATATACTTCACTCTTAGTAGAAGTGGATACATTGCTGGCATACCATGAACATATACATATTTTACTTGTGTGTGAGTTTGATATCAGTTGTCATCCTTTCCTCACCATTTCATAATTTTTCAAATCGTAACAAACTTTAATCTTTTTTAGCACAAAAGAAGTGAAATTTAATCTAAAAGTAATCAAATCCAGATCTGAAAACTCTAAATGACAGCAAACCTATCACAGTCACTGAATCCAGATCAGAAAACTCTAAATGACAGCAAATCTATCAGTCACTGAATCCAGATCTGAAAACTCTAAATGACAGCAAATCTATCACTGTCACTGAATACAGATTAGAAAACTCTAAATGACAGCAAACCTATCAGTCACTGAATACAGATTAGAAAACTCTAAATGACAGCAAACCTATCACAGTCACTGAATCCAGATCTGAAAACTCTAAATGACAGCAAACCTATCACTGTCACTGAATACAGATCAGAAAACTCTAAATGACAGCAAACCTATCACAGTCACTGAATCCAGATCTGAAAACTCTAAATGACAGCAAACCTATCACTGTCACTGAATACAGATTAGAAAACTCTAAATGACAGCAAACCTATCACTGTCACTGAATACATATTAGAAAACTCTAAATGACAGCAAACCTATCACAGTCACTGAATCCAGATCTGAAAACTCTAAATGACAGCAAACCTATCACTGTCACTGAATCAAGATCAGAAAACTTTAAATGACAGCAAACCTATCACAGTCACTGAATCCAGATCAGAAAACTCTAAATGACAGCAAACCTATCAGTCACTGAATCCAGATCAGAAACCTCTAAATGACAGCAAACCTATCACTGTCACTGAATCAAGATCAGAAAACTTTAAATGACAGCAAACCTATCACAGTCACTGAATCCAGATCAGAAAACTCTAAATGACAGCAAACCTATCAGTCACTGAATCCAGATCAGAAAACTCTAAATGACAGCAAACCTATCACAGTCACTGAATCCAGATCAGAAAACTCTAAATGACAGCAAACCTATCACTGTCACTGAATACAGATTAGAAAACGCTAAATGACAGCAAACCTATCACTGTCACTGAATACAGATTAGAAAACTCTAAATGACAGCAAACCTATCACTGTCACTGAATACAGATCAGAAAACTCTAAATGACAGCAAACCTATCACAGTCACTGAATCCAGATCAGAAAACTCTAAATGACAGCAAACCTATCACAGTCACTATATCCAGATCTGAAGACTCTAAATGACAGCAAACCTATCACAGTCACTGATGAAAATAGGTTTACTATGTATTCTTTAATCTAAATGCCAAGATTTTGTGACTATTTTGTGTTTCAATTTTATATCAAATCCGTTTCCTATATAAACTTTTATTATCAGTATCCTTATGATGGCTACATGATTAATAATAAACCTAGAAATAAATTAACATGAAAGAAACTGTTACAGTAAAATTGCATGAACTCTAAATCATTCTTGTCTGATATTATCTTTTTATCTTTTACAATAAAGAAATGTTTTCAGGGACACCATTATAAATTATATAGTTAATTGATTTTCCCTGAGGTGGCCAACATTTTTTTCAAAAAGCTGCAAATAGCTGCAAAATTGCTGATGCAGCTTAAAACAACTATTCACTAACTCATTCACTTATTTTCAGCAATGAACATGATTGTTTTCCCTAAAAATTTTCTTCTTAATTTAAACCAACAGAAATTATTGCTATAGCAACCATTTCAATATAGAGACTACCTGCCTATACAGTAAAAACTTGCCACAGTGACCACTATTTAAAAACCACCTGTCTACAACATAACCCACTACACTGATACCTTTATACAAAGTCCACCTGTCTATATAGTTAAACCTGTTGTAACAACTCCTTATGTACAGAAACCACCTGTACATTAATATCATTGTCTAAAAGCCCTTTGGTTCTTATTTTAACCAAAAAAAACCCCCTCTAAATAATGCTATTTCATTAAGAACACCTGACTATCAAGCTATGTTTCTTCACTACCAAGGATGGTCTTTTTGAAAAGTTTTATATTTGTATTGCAGAAACATGTCTATCATATATGTATCACAAAAATCATAGTTTATCAACTAGGATTTGGACACATATACACATGTGACATACATGTTTTTGCAATCAAATGGTTGTCTTTATATACAGGTTTTACTGTATCCTGTCAACAAAAAAACTATTTTACAGCTTTATAATTAGAAGAAATAAACTAAAACCCAAGCACTTACATACATATTATACAAGTAAATGGATAAGATAAAATTTTGAAGTTGTTCTATAATATCTAATCAGCTACCACTATACAACAGTACTAGTAAAAGGAATACCGTAGATTTAAAGTGAACTTTTACATATAAATCTAAGTGACTGACATCAATATAATTATGCAATCATACTCCATGATCATACAGTGAAGACCTGTCAAATTATACATAAACCTGAGACATCTACCTATCACAAAATAAACACAAAAAATTCAACCAGAACCTTCAAAACTGGACAACATTATTCATGCACATATTTTAAGCTAAGAATTTTGAACTTCTATTAGACATGTTAACTAACAAATTTTTCCAATAATTTTTTAATAAAAAAAATTAATTTTGAGATTCTATTAAAATGTTAATTTTAATTTCTGAGTAATTTACGTTTAATTTTTACGTTATCACCATAGCAACCATGTACATTAAAATATAAGATCCAGATTCACAATCTTAAATTCCATCAAATTGTACAAAAACCTGAATTTTTAATCATATTTAAATCTTAATTGATTTTTAAACATGGATACTCTACTAAGTAAACATAGAGTGGTAAGGACAATTTTAATATGTGTGTGTGTATGAATGTGTCATCACAACCATACCTAATGTTTAAGTTAAAACAAATGTTTGGAGATGTTCTATAGATAATATAGGTAATACATATTGAAACATTTAAACAATTCAGGTAAAAATTACCTGTCAAAATTTGTCAACAGCTTGTGTAAAATCACTCATGAAATCGCGTAAATTATCAAAGGGAAGCGACAAGAAAATACATCGAACAACAAGTTATAAGACAAGTAAAACCAAGATTATAATTCACACGATAATTAATTTACGATGTGATATTTACAAGATTTTAATATTTACAATTTTATATGACCTTACCTGATATCTCAGCCATTTTTGTACAACTGTGAAATTTTTGTTTTAGAAACAACACCCACTTTTTGATTAAAACTTTGGTTTTTTTTTTTTTTTTTTTGTTATCAGATATTTATGTTTTCAATAATAAATCAATTCTACAAAATTCCATTTTTTCCAATCAAATTTTAAATTTCTCCATTACAATATATACCACAAGTACAAACAAGTTTATAAGCCTGGCAGCATTACTAACTCAATATTTCTGAATGGATATATCACTACGGCAGATTTTGTTGCTAGTTCTGTCGTCGTTGGAAAGTAAACAATCATATCATATATTTCTGTAGGTAGGTATGTCAGAGGTATTAATTCTATCTAAATGATGAATGATAGATTTCACAATTTTACTTTCAAGTTTTACTAACTCAAAATTATTATCAACTAAAATAAACTCAGGTATGATTTTAATTTTTTTTATCATTGTAGCCACCTTTTATCAAAAATGGTAAGCAATGTAGTTATAGGAAAGATAAAATATATAAATATATATATGTCGTTATATATAATATAGATGCATATTAAGACAGGCTGTATTTGTTTATGGTAATATAAAATATTAAACACTGGTAAAAAACCAAAATAACTGATCATTTTATGTGGTAAATTTACATATAATACTGTTTTATGACAAATGGAGTATTTCTAAAATATATGTATGAAGTATGTTATTGACAATAGTCCCAGGTGTGCCGTTTGAAAAATTTTAATTCCTGTGTTAAGTCGAGTCTTCTTATATATGCTGCCTTTAAATAGGAGTTACAGTTAAACCTGGCTACTACGATCACACGGTGTTACCTCCTATGTTTGTTACTCTTCTTTGATTATAATTCCAATTAGACCTGTTTAGTAAGACCACTTGATTAAATCTCTGATAATATGGTGCCTGGAGGAATAGAATATGAATAGGAATAGGAACATTTAATATGATATAATGTTGACAACGACAGTCAAATGTGACATAAAGAAACTTATTATCAGCAACAAGCCTCAAAATGATAACATAAAGTAAATAAAAATGCTCAGACCTTAAATGATAATATAAATAAATAAATAAATAAATAAATAAATAAATAAATAAATCAATCAATCAATCAATCAATCAATCAATCAATCTTTGTTTGTACAAATCAGAAAGACCTTAACCCTAGCATGATTATCACAAAGTTTCCTCAAGTTTGGCCCTGTAGTTTTGGAGAAGATTAAAACAGATAATACATGGCACATAACTGACAGAGTACCACTGCAATAGCTCATCTGAGATTTCAGCTCAGGTGACCTTAAATTGTTAAATTCATATAAATGATATTATAACAAACCTGTATAAAATCCAGTTACATCGAACTAGAGATGCTAAAACATCCATGTCTAACGAATTAATAATTACATTTATATATCATAATATTAAAATGTTTCTGTCATAAAATACATCCTAGAACTTATGGTAGTATAAGAAACATTTTTTTTACCAAAGCAGTGTGACTTCCTGTTCCACCTTATTAATATCAATCTGACATTTTTAACAACAGTCAATGTTTTACTCCTAGCAACAAGTAAATCGGTTATGCAGGTGAGAAATAACAGACATTTGTAAGAACGAAAACACCTGAGTTTTACCTGTAAGTTAATTATAGGTAGCGTGAATTATTTAACACCTTGATGACTAGTTTACAGGTAATTGTTATCAATACTTCCTATCCCAATCCAATAAAACAATAGAAACACAACAACCCAATAACAATGTAGAAGATATATGATGTTATCGCTACTGTTGCTCAAGACATCCAGAAAACAGACGAGTCTGCGAGTCCTTAGTGTCTAATAATTTTTCCAAAATAAAGGCTGTTCATTTCCAGTCTGAGTATATAAACATATGTCTTTCGGGTTGTGCACAAGTCTTTTGATGATGATGGTAATGCAGAATTGATGATTTTCAAATTAAACCTGATTTTTTAAATTCTAATTATATATCAGCCATGTATCAAAAGACAGAATATGCTAACATGGACAAATAGTTTTTAAATTAAGTGTGTTCGTTTGTAATTTCAATTATAAACCACATTGTTGCATAAACAGATGATTCAGTTACACAGACAAATGATTTTCAAATTAAAGAACATTCATGTGTATTCAAGTACAAGTATAAACCATACTGATACAAAAAGGCAATCAAGTGTTCTGAGTTATATTTCCTCAATGGTTTTTTTTATGACTGTTTACGAAAAAATGCTCCCAAGTATGACATTTAGTGACCATTGTAGACACACTGTTAAGGTGGCCACTAACCATATCCTACAGAGGTTATTACCAGTAATATAAAACAAAAACATTAAGGAACAACACAGACTGACCACAAGAGACAGCTAGGTGACCGCTTTACAGAGGTGACCACTACTTCAGGTTTTACTGTACAAAATTAATCAATTCAAAACAAATAAGAAGGTTGTTCAAGTGGCTTAATTACTGGAAAAAAATTTCCAAGAGTTTTAATGGTAGATATTTTAAGTCCACATGTCCAGTCTGGATTCTGATCATGTAATATTTTGATTTTCTTCTACAAATCATCATTTTAAAATTTATCAAATCGGCTCTGAATTTAAAAATAAACCCACAAAGTTTCAATGATTTTTAAGGGAGGCATGGTATTCAATATATCATATATACCGTAACTGCATCAAATGACCAAAAGCCAGGTGGTCCATGATATAGGTCCAACAAAAGGACTTAGATGTTATTTAAACATAAGCATGGGGACGGGTGGAATACCGTTTATGTAGGTTTACATCCAAGTCAAAATTTTGTTTTCATTAATCAAGGCTGCAGTCAGTACTGGCATGGAAGAAAACTAAAGTGACACAAGAAACCTTCAGGCATGGAAACTGGCAAACTTTCTCGCACTAAGATTTGCAAGAGTGAGATTCAAACCTAGACAGAGAAAGGCATTCTGAACTGTGTGTGTGTGTGTGTGTGTGTGTGTGTGTGTGTGTGTGTGTGTGTGTGTGTGTGTGTGTGTGTGCGTGTGTGTGTGTGTGTGTGTGTGTGCTTTAGACCACTGAGACCAACATTAGAGAGGAAGAAAGTAGCAAAGGCATTCTGATCTGTAATTGATAACCATTAGACCACTGAGACCACCATAAGAGTGGAAGTAGCAACCTAAAAAGTTAAGAAAAGAAGTTTTCACTTGCCTATACTCTTTTATAGTGTAGGGGATATCAGGTTTAAGTCCCAATCATACACAACTGAATTTTTTTCCTGTGCTGCAAAACAAATTTATTTTAATTGCACATGATATATTACTGAATAGAATTTGAAATCAATATTTCTGTTTTAAATTAAACATTAAAAATCCAAAACAGAATTAATTTATTTTTTATCAAACATATAAGAGTCTTTAAATTAAAATGATATTTTAAAACTGTTTTCATTTGTCAGATATAAAGTCTTTAAACATTTTTATTCTGTAAGATCTATAATTGATTGATATGATAAATATTCTATAGTTATTTAAGTTCTATTAACTTAAATCTGATGTATTAAATGTTACCGGGAATCGGTATGATATAACATAATGAAAAAGTAAATACTTAGACTTCTTAGTAACCTGCAGAAAACATATACATTAGGTATTGAGCACTATGTCTTACGGGTAAGAAAACTAGACAGGTATCTGTAATACAGGGAGGCTTTAAACAGATATAAACCAGACATTACTTATGATTTATAGACTGGTACAATGTAAACAACTAATAAATTGTACAAGCATTTCTTGGAATTCAATTATTCTGCACTATACTGTTTGTTTCAATTTGGAAAGTACAAAATATGGCTGCATGCGGTCATCATGGTCATGAGATCATAGTAATTGTTCAGTGTAGCATGAGTTCTACAATCACAATGGTGCAAACAATTTAAATGAAATTTTCCCTTTTATTTCCAAAACCAAATATGGTAGAAAAAGTGATCTTAATTGTCAATTTGTCATATAGATTCATCATTGAACATACTGAAGACATTGCTACATGGGATGGAGGATGGGTGACCCTGACCTAAAGGTCAAGGTCATATAACTCAATATCTTGGATAATAAACTATACTACATCAGATAGGAATAAGGTGAAATTAAGTGAAGTTATGATCATTTACACCCCAAACAAAATTCTTCATTCACACCAAGGAGATCAGTTTGGGATGGTAGAGAAAATCCGAGTATCCAAAGAAAACCACCATCCTTCAGCAGCAGAGAGGCACTGTGATCGGAAAGCAGGGCTATACATCACCCAGCAACCTGCCCCCCTAAAGTGTCAGAAAAACAAAGTCAGTGAATCAGCATTGTAAGCTTGCTTAATATTTAGTCTATTTAAAAAACTTTACTTATTTACCAAAAAAAAAATACATAAAAAATAAATAAATAAATAAATAAATAAATAAATAAATAAATAAATAAATAAATAAAATAAAACAACAGGTAGCAGTACTTAACAGCATGGTAAAATACTAGAGTGCAAGTGTATAGGTAAATCCCTACAAAATCTTGTTAAAAAAAACGTATTTACATAAACTTACATACACTAACAGATACAGGTGCACACTTGAAAGTTAAAACAATTTATGCACTTTTGAACATGATCCAAGATTAAATATTTTTTCAATATACATAGTATATATATATATATATATATATATATATATATATATATATATATATATATATATATATATATATATATATATATATATACCTATTTTAACAAGTTTCAGCATTGGAAGCTTTGTTATAAATGGAAACAAATTCAATGTCCTATATAGAGGATCTTGCATGAGTGTTTGTGAAATATTGAATTTATTAAACGAGTTGAATAATTTTTTATGCAACGAGCCTTATGCAACTCGCCAAGGCTCGTTGCATAAAAATTATTCAACTCGTTATTACATAAACACTCATGCAAGATTCTATTTATTATATAATCCCATAAAAAACGGCTTTTTCACAGATTTAAAACTTGTCTACTCATTATAAGAAAACAGCTGATTTACCGAAACACAAGAAGTTCACGTTACCGTGTACATGCGCCAAAAGTAATCCTGCTAAAATATTAAAAGTAAACAATAGTCTGTCCGCAGAATACAAAAACAAAACAAACATTTTCAATTTAAAAACAATATATCTCCTTTTTAGAAAAAAAGTACAAAAGTTTCAGCTTAAATTATGAATGAACAAACAGTGTGTCACTGTGAACTAGGCAAATTATGTGACGTCATAGCGAGCACACTCTGGAATGTCAACAACCTGGACAAGGATTTACAGACACGTGTTACTCGGAATCACTATCCATGATTATTCTGGACCGTTTTAAGGAACTAATGATTTGTTTTGATAAATATGGATTGAATGTTTCCTCCAGTGACTGTTCCTGCAAAAATGCTTTTGGAATCCGCCGTGTAAATACCTGGGGGTAGTGTGTGAGGATATAACCTAATGCACACGCTTTTATGACATCACACTCATTCAATACGATTTTTATTGTTTTATAAAATAAAGTGTTTTATAAACTCAACCATGCAATTAATTGTGCATCACTAACAATGTTTATCACCTTGCTTTTATATCTGTCACAAGTACTAGCTGTTCTCAAAGATAGCCTTCTTTAGTTTTTGTTAAAATTTTACACCTTTATGAAACAGGGAATATGACTTCATAATTTCAAATGCACAGCAGATTCATCGATGTTTGTAGATAAATAGTTTAACGACTGCAATATGGAATACACCCCCCCCCCCCAAAAAAAAAATAAAATAAAATAAAAACAAAACAAAACAAAAGAAAAAAAACACATTTGAAATCCTAACACTGAATTTAATCTAGGTCAATGAAGAACAAAGTATGGGTCACAGTGACCTACATTTTATTCAATTACACAGACTCCACTGAATGTTGACGAAAAGTTTAATGACTCTGAAATGTATAACACTTTAAAATGTTAACTTAAACTTAACTTTGGTAATTAAAGCATTTAAAATCTAGGACAATGTGATCTACATAATAATACATTCAATTGCATGATTTGCCAATGTGGGAACAAATGAAAAATCTTGGCTTTCCAAAGCATCAAAGTAATACAATAAATTTAATTCAAAATCTTTGCATCTTAATACCTTAACCACAGAAAAGGACATATAACCCTTATTCAACATACTTTTTGTTAGCTTAATACAGCAAAGGGATAATGAAAACACAGAAAGGTTAAAAAAACTGTCAATATCTATCTGAATCTACAAGTTTCTTAGTCTGGTTGTGGCTGACCTGTTGTCAGGAAGGAGCTTCAAAACTGCCAGATGTGTAAAAAAGATGGCTTGTGTCAATTAACATATAACTGGGTAGTTTACCAAAAATACATGGTATAGCCATGGGCTATAATAACACAAGGTGTCTCAGCCTATAATCTTTAGGTGTCTTAGGCTATAACACAGCAATTTTCAACACAGATGACACTTAGGCTAAAAACCAACATTACACATACATGTAATAAGTTCATGGAACAATTTAAAATTTGACATAATCAGTAGATAAATTTGTTGTCTTAACATGACATCAAAATGTCCAGAACTTTTCTTACCATGGCATAAAACTGTCCAGGACTTTCATAATGACATTATGGTGCAGGTTCAGATGGTGGAGGAAACCAGAGTATTAGAAAAAAACAACCAACATTTGGCAAGTGAACACTTACATTAGGATCTACTTTAGTTCTTGTCAGGTAAGAGAACAACCATTTCCACCAATAAGCACCAAATATACCAGAGAAATGTCTCTTTCAAGTTTTAATTATATGATACATAAGTCACTTCAGTGATCTTTCCTCATAAAATTTTGATATAACTTATATTACACATAATTTAGCACTTCAGGTTTTCCTCAAATTAAACAGGGTTTTAGTTTGCCCAGACTGATAAAACCTAATCTATTTTGTTCATCTAATTTTGTTTATGATTTGTTCAAATATAACAGTTTAGTTAAGATACATTTTAAT
This sequence comes from Tegillarca granosa, assembly GCA_029721355.1. Lineage (NCBI taxonomy): Eukaryota > Metazoa > Mollusca > Bivalvia > Arcoida > Arcidae > Tegillarca > Tegillarca granosa. The sequence continues at coordinate 45,146,706 of CM056599.1, read as the reverse complement.
TTACTAGGGTGTTCTATATAGACAGGTTTCACTATGTATACTGTATATTTACAGTAGTCAATCTAGATAAATGACATTACATCTTCGGCCTAAATATAATAATTTGTCCTATAAAAATTCTGTCTGTGGGCCAACTTTTAAATTTTGAATAAACCAAGTTCTACATTTCTCATTTATAATTATCTTTTAAATGAAAAGAACCAAGTAATGTTGTAAATTTTTTAATCCAACTTTTGAAAACTTTTAAAACCTGTTTTTCTTAAGGCCTGGTATTAGACGACTCCACTTACTACATCTCTGGATTGAAACAATGATTTATTAAATTTAAACAATCACACTTTACACCTAATATACACTTATGAAACTATCGTGCATTTCTACTATCTCTTGAATGGGTCAAACAGTGATGTGGAAGACATATTTACAATTTAATTATTGTGAAATACCCCCAATGTAATAAAATTTAAATACACAATGTAAATACAACAGCCATCGTGGTGTATCACTGACTGTAAACATGAATTATCTATCAGAAGTATATGATTTACTAGCCTGTCTATTTATGGTTCACTCTTAAGAGATCACCACCTCTCAGAATTAAAACAAATTATATTCAATACAGTATGTAACCAACCTTTTTATAAGATCAAATTTTAACTATAATAAATTTGATTGTGTGAATTTTTGACATACCCAGCATCCAATTTAGAACATACAAATCAAGCCTTAAACAGGTCAATAGTATATATTTTGTTCATATTTCTGATATAAGTTAAGTATTAAGAAAATAACGTTCTGACAATCCTTTACATTTTATTTTTATTTATTTTTTTATTTTCATTGTTTTAAAGCTTAACTGAAAAAGTTTTCTAAGATGACATGTATAATTTGCATCAATATGTGATTTTATGCATGACAATCTACAGAACTATTTTTTATTTTAAATAAGATTTATCAATGTGTGTCAAAATTTTTTTTTAAAAAAATTAAAAAATAAAATGAAATAGAAAATTGACGAAAATTGATAAATTTTTCATGACCTGGTCAAGAATGTGCATGCCCATAAATTTTAGTTTTTGATTGATTACTGTAATTAAAACAATTATTATCTGAAAACTTTAAATTCATTTTATACAGGCCCAGATGTAGGATAAAATGGTGTTAACATTAAGCTCCTGACTTTTGACAAGCACTGTAATGATAAAATGGTTTGAGTGGTGAAGTTGATCAAAACAATTTAAAATCCAACTTGCCTAATTATTTTGTCACTTTAGTTCAGTTAATGTGACTATTGGTACACATTTCTATCATAAGTATCTGTGAAATTATAAACTTTTTTATATATTTTAAATTGCTTGAACACAGTTGCTTACATATAAATCATAGGATTTTCAATTTTTAAAATATCAATACTGTAGTTATCAATGAAATAGATTTTTTAAAATTATTATTTTGTATTAATAAACATATTGTACACGATCATATATAGAACTCCGATGATAAACTCTGTTTACCCATTTAGTAAACATTATTATTATGATAATCTTTATGCCTTTATGTCTGTTGGTTATAAAGCCCTAAATGAAGTTCACTTATTAATGTGCTGATATAATGCACATGTACTGAATTTAGTTTCACTTTCAGTTCAAAATTTTTTAACAAAAGTATATTTTTATGTTTTCATTATCAATGTGATTTTAAAAATGGATGTTATAAGAAATTAATTTAAAAAATGGTATAAAGAATGTGAAGAGAGCCAATAAAAGTCATAAGTCTGATATTCAACGTGATATATAAATATAAATACACTTCGACATGTAATTAAGTAATGTAGATTACTATTTACAGGGTACCTGTTTGGTATATTTACAACATCAATAAGTAAAGATAAACATTCAACTAATTTGTGACCTTTATCTCAGGATTTTATCACTTTACTTACTGCTGTTAAACTGTCGTTATCTCGGGTATTGAAGAGCCATCATACTTGTTTATTCTTGCCGCCCCTAGTTCCGCCATATTGTAAACAATATTGTACGGTCTGTCACTCGGGAAACTCCGATCACGTGATCACGCGCACCTGTCAAAATTAATCAATAAGCCTACCGCGGTAACTACGAATAACGAAAACGCCTCTGTAACAAAAAGATGGTCATAATAAATTTATATTGAATCAGAAAATTGAAATAATGACTGTTCAAGTATAGAGTATTGAATACTGAACATTACTAAAGCCAAATACAACCTATTTATTTTGGCATCTAGTTTAAATTGCAACCGTTGAAGAGACCCACGAGCCTTAACGCTCACCTGAAGATATGTCCAATATTGTTTGCAAAGTGCAATAGACAATATATTAAGTACAGAAACTTTTAAAGTTTTCCCAAGTTAAGAACTCCCACAAAACTTAATCAGAAATATATCCACTCACATTTCATTTATAAGTAGCTTATATAATATGCATGAAGTAACTGTAGTGCAGTGAATAATTTCCAAATCATTAATCAATTTCAGTATACTTATGCAGCTATGTCCTTGACCTTTGAACATATATGACCTCAAACCATATATAGGCCCATAGGCAGGTATTTTAGAAAGGGGTGCGATTTTTAAGAATGTCGTCGCACGCACCAATGATGCGTGTGCGCACCACAGGTGACTCTCACTAAGGGGATTTGGGGGTATGCAAAATGGTGCATTTTGGAGTATTTTAATGAACAATTAATTGTCAAATATGATATATCTTAATGTTTGAAATTTATCATTGGCAAAATATTATAATGTTTTCAAAACGATTTTTAAGGGTTTAATAGTGGTAAATGATTTTTAACGAGGCTTTAACAGTGCTTAATGGTTTTCAAAGGGGGTGCGTTCGCAACCCTCGCACCCCCTCTGAATACAGGCCTGCATATATGATTGTCATGTTAATACCTACAATATTCTAATATCAAGCCTATGCATTATATATCAATAGCTTTCAAGATCATTAATAATTTTAGTATTCCTATGTTGATATGACCTTGACCTTTCAACATATGACCTTAAACCATATATCAAAATGGTCGTTGTCGCAATACCTACAATATTCTAATATACATGCCTATAAAAAAAGTTAATAGTTTTCAAGATAATTAGCAATTTTAGTCTTTTTTGCAGCTGTAGTTTTCAAGATTTAGTGACAAATATATAATTTTTAGCAATTTCCCCACTAAGTGCCTTACAATTTCCCCATTTTGAGCCCCATGGCTACCATTTGTGTAAATCTGAAAATAGATGACCTAAGGATTTTATAAATGAAATAACTAAGGTATATCTCTTGTAGATTCAGAGGAGAAAATTTTTAAAGTTTTTCACTATTTCCCCCTTATGGGGCCCCAAGGGGACATAACTCCTTTATTTGTGCAAATCTGAAAGGGCTTCACCCAGGCATGATGGTTACCAAGTTTCATTAAATTTGGCCCAGTGGTTTGGTTTGGAGGAGAAGATAAAAATGTAAAAAGTTTATGCACGACGGACGACGGACGAAGATGGATAGCAATAGCTCATCTGAGCTTTCAGCTAAGGTGAGCTAAAAATTAATCATGGCAAAATAAATGGATTTGAAACAAGAGAGACCCAAGAGGATATTTCTCGCTCACCCTCTAAACAAGTCATCTCTTTTCTATTTTGCTAAATATTTAAAATTAACAAAAAAGTGTGAGAGAGAGAGAGAGAGAGAGAGAGAGAGAGAGAGAGAGAGAGAGAGAGAGAGAGAGAAAATTAAATGAACATATAGAGTCTATGTTTACTTTCTACGTATTAAATACATCTATACTTATTTTAGTCATAATTTGTTAACTATTTAGCGAAATAATGAAAAATGACTAATTTTACAATCTGCGTTATTCTACCATATATGCAAATAATGCTGACAAATTTTAAATATTTATGGATTGTTGGTTGTAAAATGAATATTTTAAATATGTTTACCCTACCATTTTGTCATTACAGCTGGTCTGGTAAAAGCCTTAAAATAGACGTTTACTTTCTCAGTATGTTTCCCCCATCTTGTTTCCTTATAGTACGTCATGATATTTTGATGTGTCATATTCTCTGTAACTTAGGTCATTGTCAGGTTCAGTATTTTTTCCCCCGGTTTTCAGTAATAAAATCAGTTATTTAATTCAATCCAAATAAGAGAGAGAGAGAGAGAGAGAGAGAGAGAGAGAGAGAGAGAGAGAGAGAGAGAGAGAGAGAGAGAGAGAGAGAGAGAGAGAAAGAGAAGGGGGAACTGACATGTAGAGAAGTAGAAAAACTTATGTCAGAACCAACCAAACAAGTTATATACAGTAAAGCCGAAGCCCAAAATTGGTGAAAATTAATAGGGGCATATTTTCTTATGGTAGGGTCTATAAGAGTTATTTCCCTTTGACATGTCGGCGATTGATAATGATGGGAAGAGTGTCTGCAATATTTTTCAGTGAATTTCACCCGACAGCAGGACCGAAAATAACCCACCAGGTATATTTAGCCATTTTGTTAATGAACTCAGAAGCAGCAATATTCAAAACATCTTAATCATGACCACTTATTGATATGCACTCTATCTTTTCTCAGGCAGTCATCCTCCATCTCAGTATAACCAACATTGTATTTATGAATACAGAGCAATAGAGTACTACTCCTATTAAATAAGAGTCCGAGACGCTGGCAAGACGTGTTATATTATGTAATATGATGTTATAGGGAGGATTATATTTTGACACATTTCAGATATTGTTTTTTTTTTCCAAGGGAGAAGTCAAGATTTTTTTTATTTATGATGGAAACACAATATTGTCTTATTTTAAACAGAGAATATGAAATAGTTAAATAATAAGAATATTAATTCAAGTAATCAGTCACAAGCAAGTAATATTTTGAAAATATATAAAAAAGATATCAAAACCACCATCATTTTTACAATGGTTTGCACTTTGTGGAGCTCAGTCTAAAGTTGTACAAAGCCCCAGTTACTAGTATTTTGCCATGCACAGTCAATATACATTGAACTAATATTTGAAGTAGATAAACATATGTTAGCAATCATTTGTTGCTAATATTTTTAATGGTACATTCCACATTTGGAGTGTTGTCATTGTTTCCATGGTTACAATATGTGAATTTTTATGTTTCAGGTCCCATCAGAATACATCAGTGAAGAGTCATTTGATGCTATACATAAATATATCATAACTAAACCTGAATTACAGGGCAGACTTATAACTGTGTAAGTAGTCAAGTTCAGATCAATACATATACACTTATATTGAGATGTCACCAACAATATAAGTAAACCTGAACTACAGGGCAGACTCATAACTGTGTAAGTAGTCAAGTTCAGATCAATACATATACACTTATATTGAGATGTCACCAACAATATAAGTAAACCTGAACTACAAGGCCAGATTTTTAACTATATAAGTAGATAGGTTCAGATTAATGCATGTATACTTTTTGGTTTGATTAATTTGAAAAAAATTCTCTCTCTCTCTCTCTCTCTCTCTCTCTCTCTCCATCTTTATTTCTCTCTCTTTCTCTGTCTGTCTATATATCCATCAATCCATCTATCCATCCATGCATCCATTAACCAATTATATTATACTTTATTTATAATTTCAGCAATGCTGTAGGACATAAATTTGTGGGCTGTCCTGTTTGTATAGACAATGCAAAGTATGCTCGTAATAAGTTGATATTTAACTTGTGTTTTGTATTTGATCAAAATACGAGGACTTCAAATTATGAACCTGTTGTAAAGAAGCTGGCCACATACCTGAAACAGTTGGAGGTGAGTGTACGTTAGAGTTCAGTGCAATGCATTAATGATTTTTTTTTTTCAATTGAGGTGATCAGCTCTAGGATGTTGATAGAAACCAGAGTACCTAGAAAACCACTGACTCTCAGCAAACAGACTGACATACATTGTCACACTAGATTCTGTCCAAGTAGAAATGAAACTGAGGTAGTAAAGTTTGATCAATATGATCTTAAGTGCTAGCTTAGATCATGTAAGTACATGGTTGACAACTACAAACTGCACTTGTAAACTGTGTATGTAATTATGAACTAAAGATATTGGTTTTGCCTTTTTATGTGTGTGTATGTCTAGTTTCATATTATTGTCTTAACTATTATTATACAAGCAATCACTACACATTCTAACGCTAATAATACTGTTGAAACCTAATCTTTATATTTAAAACCTGTTAAATCTGCTAATATTACTTATTTAAGTCCTTTGATTTACATGGTTTATAATTGCTTTTTTATACACCCGAGCAGAGATTGATACTAACCATGTAAGCAGTGTGTCTTGAGGTCCAGGACAACAGAATTACCCAGACCATTGTATTTGTTCTTATTCATTCATTAGAACCACTAGAAAACACCATATTAGAATAGATAATGTCTAATAATTGTCAGAAACTGTTTCTTTTTGTCTTGTAAGGCAAGTTTTAGGGTTTTTTTAAGTGAAGGCTTAATCTTTGTTGTTATTGACATGTCAAAATATGAAAGCTGTATATTATGTAAACTAAAGCTAATTACATGGAATTCTTATTGCAGGTATACATTTTATTACTTATTCGTTAATACTTTACATCAGAAATGTCATTGTTATTTTCAGTTGGAAGATGAGTTTTTGTCGAGCGAAACAGGTCGATTATTGATTCCTGAATTTATGACACAGATCCTGACATCCATCAATAAAGATGGATCCTGCAGTGTTAGAATGGGTAAGATTTTTTTATTCAATTAATGAACTATTTACAAATTATGTTTATAGTGGTATAATTGCTGAAGACAAAACAAACCAGTTAATATGTGCTGGAAATATTTATCATTACTAGGCTAGAAATATTGATCAATTCCAAACAGTTGAGATGTTATAGTTTCATTACCTGATTTGGTAATTTGTATTTAGCTTCTGGGAATTGAAGATATCCCTTGCTTGCTTACTACATTGTACTTACTTTTTTCAGTCATTGGGACAGCCAGATATGTACAGTGAATTAAGTCATGTAATCAATCTTTATATCTCATAATAAATAAATTTGATTTTTTTAATAAAACACAAATGTAACTCATGAAAATAATTTTACAACTATGTTACAATGGACTTCAATTTTACTGTTGAGAGATAAATAACCAGTACAGCAGCTTATCTGATAGAGTGCTCATTTAATAAGCAGAAAGGGTTAGAGTTTAAAAAAGGAGACTTGAAATTTGATATGTAGTAACTGTTTGTTTATCAAGCACACATTTAACCATGAAATCACCTAAATAACTGAAGTTTAATTTCATGGAAGGTGCAACAAGAAACATCACTGCTCATTGCAAATTGTTCATTGCATAAGTGTAGATTTCTGCAAATTTTTAGTTGTTTTGCCACTGCAAATGTTTTGATTAGGGTATACAGTGGTAGTGTTTGATCTGTCCATTTGTATTTCTGTAATACATTCATTTTCATTCCATAAATTTATGAAATTTTATCAGACCTTATATGCTGATAAATATTTTCAAAAAGAATAAGCTTATTGATATTGAAGGTCAAAGTTCTAGTTCACTGTTTCTATTAATACATGAGTTTATTGATATTAAAGGTCAAAGTTCTAGGTCACTGTTTCTATTAATACATGAGTTTATTGATATTGATGGTCCAAGTTCTTGGTCACTGTTTCTATTAATACACGAGTTTATTGATATTGAATATCAAAGTTCTAGGTCACTGTTTCTATTAATACATGAGTTCATTGATATTGATGGTCAAAGTTCTAGGTCACTGTTTCTATTAATACATTTCTGGGCTTTTTTGTAATTACTTCAGTAAGCATTGATGCAATTTCATTCAATTTTAAACACTGACAAATATTCTTATGATAGTAACTTATTGTTTAAGTAAGTAATAGAGATAGAGTCAAGGTCACTATTACCATAAATAAATTTACTGATTTGAAAAATTATTTGTTTGTTTTTAAATCTTGATGAAATTCCCAAGTTATGATACATATACATGTATATGTATATATATATATATATATATATACATATACATGTATATGTATCATAACTTGGGAATTTCATCAAGATTTGAAAACAAATAATATATATATATTTGAGTATGTTGGCATTTGATTTACAAACATGTCTCTAGTTTCTTCATTTAAAGGTGCTGATGTCGTGGTATAAGGTAAGTAATCTTTACTGGGACTGGGATGTGTTGCTCAATTAAATCAACCTTTAAAATTAGTTGATTCCCTTATTCCCTTTTTTATGTTTTTTTTTCATTTTATTTTTGTTATTATTATTATAAATTTATCTATTTAATTATTTTAGGTGAATCATGTCACATACACCTGAAGGTTCCACCAGTGATAAAAAATCCACAGCCAGTACAAAATCATGATGTACCAATATTTCTGAAAAGTAAATTAGCATTAAATCATTTACACTGGGATCTTACCACACAACAGGTAAGCACTGCATCCAAAGCCAGTACAGAATCATGATGTACCAATATTTCTGAAAAGTAAATTAGCATTAAATCATTTACACTGGGATCTTACCACACAACAGGTAAGCACTGCATCCAAAGCCAGTACAGAATCATGATGTACCAATATTCCTGAAAAGTAAATTAGCATTAAATCATTTACACTGGGATCTTACCCCAAACAACAGGTAAGTACTACATCCACAGCCAGTACAGAATCATGATGTACCAATATTCCTGAAAAGTAAATTAGCATTAAATCATTTACACTGGGATCTTACCACACAACAGGTAAGTATTTCATCCACAGCCAGGACAGAATCATGATGTACCAATATTCCTGAAAAGTAAATTAGCATTAAATCATTATTTACACTGGGATCTTAACACACAACAGGTAAGCACTGCATCCAAAGCAAGTACAGAATCATGATGTACCAATATTCCTGAAAAGTAAATTAGCATTAAATCATTTGCACTGGGATCTTACCACACAACAGGTAAGCACTGCATCCAAAGCAAGTACAGAATCATGATGTACCAATATTCTGAAAAGTAAATTAGCATTAAATCATTTACACTGGGATCTTACCACACAACAGGTAAGCACTGCATCCAAAGCCAGTACAGAATCATGATGTACCAATATTTCTGAAAAGTAAATTAGCATTAAATCATTTACACTGGGATCTTAGCCACACAACAGGTAAGCACTGCATCCAAAGCCAGTACAGAATCATGATGTACCAATATTTCTGAAAAGTAAATTAGCATTAAATCATTTACACTGGGATCTTACCACACAACAGGTAAGCACTGCATCCAAAGCCAGTACAGAATCATGATGTACCAATATTTCTGAAAAGTAAATTAGCATTAAATCATTTACACTGGGATCTTAC